>JAEQBH010001568.1:0-294351 GCA_016808115.1 Tetrastigma voinierianum | reverse complement strand
CAATGCCTAGAAAATACTTCCGCCCCCAAGTCTTTTGTCCGAAAATACAAAGAGGTTGCTTGAGTTTCTAAATACATCCAAGTCGACAATTGTAATGACAACAAGCCAACTACATAAACAACCAAGTAAATACATTGTCCAATAGAGGTATGATGATAAAAAATGGAATGGTCTGCTGTGCTTTGAATCATGCCAAACTCCTGAACCACAGAGCTAAACTAACTAAACCAAGCCTCGCCGAGACTCCGCTTCGCACTATAATAATGACGTAGCTTGCATACCAAACTAGACTCCCCCTGAGCAACAAATCCAGGTGGTTGCTCTATATATACCTCATCGGCGAGATCACGCGAAGGAAGACATTTATGCCCAACTGAAAAGCGGCCATGAGCACAGAGCAGCCATAGAGAGAAGCAAGTGAATAGAGGCAATCTTGGTCATCGAAGAAAAAGTATCATAAGAGTCCGAGCCATGTTGCTGAGTATAACCCTTGGCAACCAAACGGGCCTTAAGTAGATCTACTTGGGCTAATAGGTCCCAAGACAAGTGTATAAAACCCAATGACAACCAACAAAGAGACTACAAGGTTAGTTATGACATTGGAATAAAGAGCATCCATTTCCTCAGTCATTGCCTGTTTCCAGCCCGGATGAGAGAGAGCCTCACTAGTGCTTTTAGGGGTAAAGATAGAAGACAAAGTAGAAACAAAGACAAAATAGGGTAAAGATAAACGATGATAGCTTAGAAAATTATAAACAGGATGCGGGTTATAAGTAGAACGAGTACCTTTCTAAATAGGAATAGGTAGATCATCGGGCAGTTGTGGAACTGGAGCGGGAGATGACGGTGGCATAGAAGATGAATCAACAAGAGACCCTATCAAAGGACGAGAACGGCAAGTGTAAACCTGAAGTGGTCGAGTCACAACATCCGTAGGTGGAGAAGGGAAATATGGAGTTGGAAAGATAAGAGGGACATGTAAGACATCTGAAACATGAGGACGCTTTACAGTGGAGAAAAAAGAGGAATTCTCAAAGAAAGTGACATCAACAAAGATGAAGTGTCGATTTGTGATAGTAGAATAACATTTATAACCCCTTTGAAGTCGAGAATAACCCAAGAAGACACACTTAGTTGCTTTGGCAGAGAGCTTGTCTTGCCCAGGTGTACGAATATGAACCAAACAAACCCAACCAAAGATACGAGGAGGAAGGCACAAGAGAGGTTGATTAGAAAAATGATAGAATGAGGGATCTGATTATGTAAAATGGAGGATGACATACGATTAATTAAATAACATGCAACTAAGATAGCATCCTCCCAAAAACGTTGAGGAACCTTATGATGGAGTAGGAGAGTGCGAGCGGACTGATGAAGAATCCCATGTGAGGACATTAAGGAGGAGAACGATGCACAAAGATATTCCTTGGCATTATCACTCAGAGAGGGACACTAATTGAAGTATTAAACTGAGTTCGAATTTCAACATGGAACATCTGGAAAATAGATAATAACTTAGCACGAGTTTTCATTAAAAATAGCCAAGTACATCAAGAATAATCATCTATAAAAGTAACAAAATATCGGAACCCTAAGGTAGACTCAGCCCGATAAGGACCCCAAACATCAGTGTGGACAAGCTTGAAAGGAGACTTTGTCTGTTGATCTAAGCGCTTTGAGAATGAGACACGAGTATGTTTCTCAAACTGACATAACTCATACTCAATTGAGGACAAACTAGAAAAACGAGGAACCATTTTCCGAAGCTCGGAAATGTTCGGATGACCAAGACGACTGTTAATAAGAAGAGGAGTATTCATGGAAGCGCAAGCAATGGAAGATGAAGACGAGCTGAGATGAAAGAGGCCCTGAGACTCACGTCCTATGCAAATCGTTCATCCCATACTCCGATCCTACAATGTGACAGAGTTATCAAAAAAGGTAATCAAACAATTAAGGTCACAAATTAACTTACTAATGGAAATCAAATTACAAAGAGAATCGGGAACATAAAGGACAAAAGTAAGGGGTAAGGAAGGAGGAGGGCATGTCGAACCGATTCCTTTAGCTATGGTTTGAGATCCATTAGCTAAAGTAACCATGGGTAAAGGAGAAGTAAAGGTAAGAGAGAGAAGAAAAATTGTCCTTATTACCGGAAAGATGATTAGAGGCTCCAGAATACAGGGTCTAGAGGAATGTGAAATGCAAGCAAAGGCATTACCTGGCTTAGGCAAATAAATGCAATAGGTACGATGGATGCTTGAGTGCAATGAGGGTACGTAACTAATTTCTTCGATGTAAAATAGCAAGATGTAGCCAAATGGAAAGAAAAGATTAAATCTGAAAGCAAACTATAGAAACCAAAAATTACGAAACCACAACTATGAGGGATTTGAAGGATGAAACATAACCGGCTGGGAGGGGGCAAAACAACTCCCAAAACTCGTGATGTCATGGGTGTTGGAAAATCAAGAAAACTTAAAAGTGCGCTTGCTAAACACAAAAAGAGAGAAAAAGTGTAGTTGTAGGCTTCGGATAGGGGAACCAGAGGGCTAGGGAAGCTCGTCGAGGAGGTATCCAGGTGGGCGACATTAATAGAAAGTTGGCCACGCGATCCCACGATCCACCCACGCGCCGGCTATGGTGGCAAATACGATTGAAGAACGTAGCACGTATAATGCGTGGCTCACTGCTTTCATGTCAGGCGACAAAAAGCCAATCCTAAAAAATTTTGATCTCTTCTATGGCTCTGATACCATGTTGAGAGAAAAGGAATTCTCTAATTTTCATTAATTAATCAAAGAAGGTGTAACATACATATTTATACTCTAGTGTTAGGGCAAAAAATGAAACTAAGGTAGAGTCTAATTAGGAGACTAAAGAGAGAAGGAAAAGAATCCTAAATGGATTAGAAGACTAAACCTTAACAATTAGATTTAACCTTTTTGTATAGGCCTCCTTGAATAGAGGAGGTGTTCAATAATTTTTTTTTATCAGGTTTAAGTGATTGCAAAGAGGACTCTTCATCCTTCTCATATTTATTTAACTATAATTCATACATATTTTCTCTTATTTATCACCACCAAAAGAGGAAAAAGGAAGTTTCAAGCCAAGATAGATTCATGAGTGAAGACATCAAATGAGGAAGGAGTTCCTTAATGATCATCACCAGATCACTTTGAGGGACACAAACTCATAGATTAGGATTGACTTTATGCTGAAATATATTATGTTCACATCCTTCAAATGTTTGCATGAAGAAGAAAAGAGGACAAAAGATTCATCAACAACTAGAAATGTCAATAAATGACAAGTATTAAAGCTGCATTCTCATATTCCATTCAGGGCTGTTCAATAACATAGAAAGAAAACCATAAAGATCTAGACAAAAGGTTATTCATACCTAGTTTAGGATCTCCTTCATCCTTATGCTCTGTCTCATTAACAGTTCCTTCAGAAAGGTTTAACTGCTTTCCATAGTGCTCAAAACCTTCAAGGAGATCTGATGTGACCTCCTCGACAGAGCTTGATTCTAAATTTGAATCCATTAGGCCTTGCTGTAAATCTAGTTCACGAACTTCAAGTCTTGTTTCAATATCCAATACCGCACCACCAGAGTACTCAATGTCGATTTCAAAAGCCCAAGCCTCAGTCATGTCCATGGGAAGAACCCTCATGCTATGGATATAAGGTGGAAGATTCCCAGGCCTTATGTTAGTACAGAGTATTTCACCCACATAACTGGGTGTCCTCATATTTGACAGCGTTCTCTGCCACACCAAATATAGAAGTATCAGAATTACATGTGCGCCTTTGAACACATAAAACATACCCATATAAGTAGGTTCACAGAAAATGTACTTCACATGCAAATAATTTCACTATCCCACTATCATATTTATTATATCTTTTCTTGAGACCCTATGAGTTTTTGTTTCCCATTCATCAGATGTGTAATCTGGCAAGTTCAGTTGAATTCGTGATAAAACCTGGTTATATAAAAACAAACCTGAATATCCAAAGGTACTTTTTCTAGTAAAGGCAATAACCTATGTACATGTACCCTGATTCACATCTACTGATGAACTTCTGAATATGTTTATCTCATTAGGAAGAGCATCTATTTGTGGTCTTGGTGATAAAAAAACAGTGCCAAATAGCAGCAATAAGAGTGGTAGAATTGGACCATCTCAACACATTGCCACTAATGGGCAGAAGCACTAAAAAAAATATCATACTGAAAATAAATGACATTTAAAACCAGAAAACTGGCCTGACATACAAAACCACCAATGCCCACAAGCACTAAAAGTAAATATCATAATGCAAACAAATGACATTTAAAACCTGAATTCGAGCTTGCAAGGAATTTATCATCTCCTCACTTCTTCTAGCATCAAAAAATAGCCGAGAAATCAACAAATTCCAACAGAGCATTCCTTCATCAACGCTAAACTTGTCTTCAGGATCTGTGTCAGAGTTAATAGACATAGGAGTTTGGCTCCCTGAGTGTGTAATAGTTGACGACGATGGTGGAACTATATTTTCTTCTGTGAAATTGTTAAGTGCTTTCCCTGTTACAGCTCTCTGTGAAGAGCCAGTGGCTGAAAATGAATGTTGGAGTGAGCGAAATCTCTCACTAGTCTTTCTCTCTTCACGGCCTGATAACAAAGCCCAACTTGCCTTATTATCTACATTAAGCCGAGAAGCCTTCTTTGTGAGCTTTTTCAAAAAGTGGCGAACTTTTGATGAAGAACCATCATGCCTACTCTCCCTATCTATTGGCTCAGCACAAGATCCGATAGAGGTTTTCATAAATGAAGCATATCCACCATTTAAGGAAGTCAGATAACTGCTGAAATCTTCACTCAACTGAACATACCAGCTAAGCCTGTCGTTGGCATCACAGGAAGCAAGGCGGAGGGCTTTACACCATGATTCCTTCTCCCAAGAGGTCTCAAGATAAAGATACAAGGTTTTACTTCCATTGTATATGTCCAAGGTGCTTTCCACTTTAATGGGGTATTTTTTTGCCCTGTAGTTACCATCAGAAAATGAATATTAATGACTAAGATTTCAGGATTTTCTCTAAAGTGTTTCTTTAAACATCTTTACAAATAGTTTGGGTAGGGGCAAAAGATATAAGTTGTTGAACATCATTATTCTGTAAAATGCCACATACTAAAACAGGATAATTTGAAGCAATAAGAAGCTTATTAATTATGCAATAGTGAGTGTGTATGTGTGAGTGTGCGTGAGTGAGAGAGAGAGAGAGAGAGCTGTCTTCGATTCAGTCAATGATACTCATATTTGGATATAGTCTAACCAATACAAACTAGGATCACATCATCACAAGGAGAATGACTACCGGATGGTAGAAGCTAAACACAATTCCTTTTTAGTAATTAGTTAATGTTGCTGAAAAGATTACCCATTTAACCTTGGAACAAGTAGTTGAGTAAGCAGAGCCAGTAGCAAACCAAGAGAGAGAGAGAGAGAACATCTTGCAACTTTTATGTTGATTTTTTTATTTATATAGGATGACTGCCGACAGGACTTCTTAATCTAACACAAATTGCATAGTTTAAGTGTATACTTATATAAGCTACCACAATTTCAAAGCACTACCGAAATCTAACCTGGAATAGAGAAAACAACAAGAACATGAACTAATAGGACACCTACAACTAATATGGGTACCAACACCTGGTAAAAACCACTGCCTCCAAATTCAGAATCGATCAAGAAGACCCCATTACCATTTCTTGAGGAGGCCCAGCTGGAAATAGCTAATTACGCAACCCTTTAGTCGGATTGCTGTGTAGGAACCATCTGATTCTGTCAGAATAAGTGACCTGTCCTTGATTCTTGCGTATTTTTGTATGGGGAAAACTTCCAAAATCTCTTTCTTTTTCTTTGCATCTCGTTGTGGTTTTCCAATTGGGGGAAATGTTGGCACTTTTTCAGGTTCTAAAATCCAAATCACCCCCTGAGCAACAGACAGACAAACAAATAAATCAAAATAAACATTAAATAAAAAGAAAAGCCTGAAAATTGGTCTACAAATGAAACAGCTGCCACATTGCAAAATAATTTTATGCCGTAGTGTGAAGATTTGTTAAATCAGAAACTGATTTTATGAATTTTGCCAATTTCTTAGAATGCAATCTTCATCTCTAGGAATAGAAGACTGATGGCTAGATAAGGAGTTTATGATAACCATTTTAAGTGAACAACTTTAAATCTAACAAAAAGTCAAATAAAAAAAAGTATAAGCACCTCTTTAAGGAATGTTCAAGCAAGAATATCAAGAGATAAACTATACGGAACAAACAACAAACCCTAATTTTATCCCAAAACATCCCTTCAAGCGGAAGGAAAGTATACCCAATCAATTTGACATCAACCGATAACCCTAACCCTTCATCACACTGACATTCATTTTCCGAACAAAAGATCTCAACATTTTAATAATAATAATAGCTGAAACCTCCACTGAAAGTTAGACAAGATTCTTCATCATTTCTCAACAAGAAATAAAGAAAAAGAAAAAGAATGGAAGAATGGAGGGGTGACTGCTGTTGTAAGCGGAACCAAGAGACTGATGGAGATCAACATCACGGGCGAGTAGGGGAGAATCTGAAAGTTGCTTTCTGCTCTTACCCAATCGGCCAATGAGGAAGAGGAGACCTAGACCTTGAACCAGGAGAACGGTGACTGCTCCCAGGAGAAAACCAGCAACGAGAGTGAACATCATTTCATTTGGCCAGAGAATGAAACTGCGTCAAGAATTTGCCATAAATGGAAAAATTCTAGGTTTATCAATAGGCACAGAATTTGAGAATCAGATGCTTCTTCTTCGAATTTTCGTTCATCAACTCAGCTGTGTCCTGTGGGACAACGTGAAAATAGATAGAGAGAGAGAGAGAGAGAGAGAGAGAGAGAGATAGACAGACAGACGCATGAGCTGGACAACCCAGCCATTTTCCTACCTCTGCCCTAACTCCCATTTAGAATTATTTTATTAAAATCGAGGAAATTATGTAAATTTGTAAATCCGTTTTTATCAATGTTTTAAAAACGCTTTAAAACCGATTCGATCGACACCGACTGATCGAACATCGATCGATCACAAAATCAGTCTAATTCAATACAAAAACCGTTGATCGAATCGCCATCGAATCGACGAACCCAGAGTCGAATTCCAGAGTCGAATCCTGGGTGGTCGAACTACATTTCCTATAATTTTTCAAGCTTAAACAATATCAAGCTACGCTTTTACATCGAAACGACGCTGCTTTACTTGTATCAAGAAAGCTCTTGTATAAGCCAAAATCAGAACTAAAAAAATTCAATCAAATACAACAGCTTACGACCGAACACTAAATCGAAATTACAAAGGACCGCTTCTACCGCTATTGATTATTTTATATTAACAAATTATATATTTATATAAATAAATTTATTCGATTTTTAATATGTTTCTCATATTTAAATATTATATATATATTTAAAATAAATTTTAAAATACTTTATTTATATAAAAATAATAATACATCTTGGAATATTATTAATTATATATTTTAAAATATAAATAATATATTTATTACTTATTTCAACCGCTACCTCACCAATTGATCCGACCAGCCGGGAACCGATAACTTTTTCTGCTTAACACCGGTCCTGGCTTTTTAAAACATCGGCTTTTATAACGATTTAATTATTTTCATACATATTTAAAAAAATAAAATTATTTTTAGCAAGTCATGCATTACAGGATATTTTTGCTAGGTATTGGTAATTCTGACGTGATCTAAAAATACCGGGACATAAACAATAACAATTTTAATGGGTTTGGCCGGGTTATAACTATGACCAATGTTATTATTGCATTAATTTGTTTAATAAATGACTAGCTTACTTTTTTTTTCTCCATATGATAAATATAATAATTAAATTAATTAACATTAAAAGATTAAAACTAAAAATTTTAAAATGAATAAAAATAATTTTCAACAATAATATTTTTATGCACATAAGGTCTTAAAGGGACTTTATATAGAATTATGATAGTGCTAATAAATTCAACAAATCAAATTATATTAACAGAATAATAAGTTAGCGTCAATGTTAGAGGAAAAAACATTTCGTGTAGAAGGAAAGGAAATGACCAATTAAGAAGAATGAGAAGATATGAGAAAGACAGAATACCCACCTCACAAAGAACAATTTGTCAAGGGTTGAGGCTATATATCTTACTAGTTTTCTACCACAGAAAGACTATGGTCATTTTTATATGTCTTTAGAGCATCTCCAGCAGGAGGCAAAGCCAAATTTACCCAAACACACTAAACCACGCCCGTAAAGAAGCGGAGCCATTTCAGTTTAAAATTACTGAATGTGCCGACACCATATCCGAAAGCAAAATGATGAGATCGTTTCATCACCTAAAACGAAACTATTCAATGAAACCCAAAACAACCCGATAATTTGAACGCAAAATGTATCCGGCTGAGCTCTTCAGATGACCGCGAGCTCAATTTTTTTATAAAAATGGAAACTCATAATCAAAGCCAAAAGCAGAAAACACCAAAATTCAAAGATTGATCTCAAAGCAAAACCGTAGCTTTTGAACCTCGTAAAATCCGTGTCAATCCCCAAACACCAGATTTTTACAGCCCTAGCCCAAAGATTTGAAGAGATTTGAAGAAATTTTTTACAGCCAAGGTTTAAAACAACAAAAAATCCAGGTTTTTGAATCCTCCAAATACCAGATTTTTTTACAGCCCTAGCCCAAAGATTTGAAGAGATTTGAAGAAATTTACCTGCTGAAGATCACTCGACCGCCAAGCAGCCTATATCGAAGATCCGAATCGGCCTAAACAAAAAACCTGTGTCCCATCTCCCTCTTCCCTTCTTCTTCCCTCCCATCCCTCAAGGCCGGAGAAAAAAATTGCTCCCGCCCGATTTTGGAAGGCTGGTGAAACTTCCTTCTCCCTTTCAAATAATAATCAATTTTTTTCTAAGTGTTATACGGGATATTTTAATTTTTTTACCATTATATCTTTCCATTAAATTTTGTTTTTCTTAACAAATAATGTTAACTATTATAAAATGTCACATATTAAAATAATTTTTTCCATCTTTTTTACCCATTAAAAAAATTTACCACATTTTTCTTAGCAACTTTTAATTTAATTCATTTGATAAAGTTATTAAAAAAATCATAATAATTTAAAAAAATATTTATCAACTACATTTGATCATATTTTCTTATTAATCCAACACATTGTTTTTTTTCCCTATAGTTGATAAATTATTTATTTTTATTTATTTTTTATAAGAATCATACTAATTTAAAAAAATATTTAGCTTGATATGGAACATAATTTAATAAATATTTTATAGTGTTTTGATGAGTGATAAGGAGATGATATAAACGAATTTAAGTATACATGTAATTATTAAAGAAATTCCAGGTAAAATTGGAATAGATTTAGAATAGCTAAAATTTAGACGCTTCATCACAGAGATGATACGAAAATTTTGCCAAATCTCAAAAGTCACTTTTGGAGCCAAATTTGGCTTTTGGATGCTGTTTTGGCCAATCGATTGGAGGATGGTCTTTAGATGTTGTTAATTGTTTTTATTCATTTTTTATTTAATGTCAATAGAACTTTTGTGCTAAACAACGTTTAATGGTATAAAAGCATTTGCTCATATGCCTAAAAGTTTAACGAAATAACTGGGGCTCGTGTTAGAACTTAATTTATTAAGTGCAGTACACGTGGCGCGACATGAGCCAATCACTTATAAATCAAATAGAGTTAAAAATGAGAGGGGGGAGAGAAAATATCTTATTTTGCTATTGTTTTTATGTGAGAGAGGGAGAGGAAGAGAACTCCAGGACTTCTTTTGACAATTCACAGAGTTTCATTGGTCGGAATTCATCAAGATAAGAACTAAAGTTCATCGTCTCGATGAGGGGCCACGCTACATGCCACCAAAACGAGGAATTTCATCAAGATCCAAATGAAAAGATTTGGGAAATTAAGTTTGGGCTTTAAGAGGTGCTCTTAGGAGGCTTCCTACTCCTTTTCTACTACTTTTCAAGAGGTAGGGTTATTCCTTCTTTGGTTTATTTCCAACCTTAGGACTGTTTTAAGAGAGTTTGTTAGTGTTGATGCCCTAAGGGGCTGTTTGAACTATTTAAAACGACTTTAATGGTCGTTTTGTGGTTGTGTTTGTGAATTGATTTGTGGTTGTGAATAGTATGTCCCAAAAATTGTTTTAGGGACTGTTTTGATTGAAGACAAACATCTTAACTATTAAGGGCCTATTTAGCCGGTTTTGTGGACAGTTTAAAGGCTTGTTTGGCCAATTTTATGGCCAGTGTAAGGTGTCAAGCGGGCCATGTGTGGGCTGTTTTGTAGGCATTTACAGGCATTTGGCCTCGAGGGTTAAAGTTTACATTGATTTGTAATAACATAAATTGGTTAATTGTTGTCGATGAATGTTGATATATGTGTTTATATATTGACAATGAGATGAGTGTTTATTTGGAAATTATATGCATGTAATATAATTGTCCATGATACATGGTAAAATGTATTATTTAAATTGTCTATATGACATTCATTACATATGCGACATGACATTGACATGCAATGGTGCATCATATTGCATATGCATGAGAACATCGCAATTCATGAGTGTGAGTGCATGGTTGAAATCAAACACCTCATTTGATGGTTGATGGGTGGGCTCGGTACCATTGGACGAAGTCCAATAGAGTCGCACGGTTACATGACATGGAAAAACTTGTGTCAGGTAATAGCAAGAATGGCTAGACACTCCCTTGGGTGAAAGACTGTTACCTGTTTATACACCCAACAAAGGATGTTCAAAAAAGTGTAATGGCATATGAGCCTACTGCAGTAACTCCAAATTTCAGCTTGTCTAAAGAGACACACATGAGTTTTGTGTGAAATGATCATTTGAGGTGAGACATCCAACGAGTTTTGGTTTATAAACAAATGAATTTTGTTTTAAAAATGATCATTGGATTTAATCCATCAATAATTGATTTTATCACACATTGACATTGCATTGTGTGATGGGAGTTGGTGAAGACTCAGGGTATGGTGCATGAGTGAGTTTCATCTCATTTCATGGCATGGCATGTAATCAACCAGAATCATATTCATTTGGAATTTTGATGAATATGAATTGTCAAATGTGAACATTGCATGTGCACTTAGGTGGAGAGTAGCTTCTGTAGGAATTACTCTACTGGGAGTGGCTCACCTTATACAGGAAAAACATTTCAGGTGCCAGATATACGCCGATGGGCGGCTCTCATTCGGGACCGCAAGGGTGAAGAAAACCAACGTGTGACTTTTATAATTACTTTTGTAATTGTTTTGAAATTCTGTAATAAATTCATTTTGGCATGTACCAATATGTTAAAGAGTTGAAAATTGAACTCGTGAAATTGTGTTTATATCCGTCTTGAGAGCCAGCTCGCCTTGCTTAGGCGAAGGTGAGCTTAGCCAAGGCAAAGGTGGGCTACACCTTGGCGAACCCGAGGCTGCCCTGAATGATGGGCTCTGCCTCACCTAGGTGAAGCAGTTCGCCTAGGTGAAGGTGGGCTTCGCCTAGGCAAACCCGGACTTCAAGTGTGTGTTGTTTTCCCCGCAAAGACAGTACCTGTGATAAGCTTGGTTTTGGGTAGGGCTCCAGTACGAAGGGAACTTTGTCCGATTTTGGTAAAATTATGGATCCTGGTAAATGGGAGTGAACAATGTGGTATGGGGTTATAATATATCCATAGGTTTTTTGCAGGTTGAATGGTGATCAACGAACCCCCGAATTTTGAGGGGTCATAGCTAAGTATCAGAGCATAGGTATGTGATTACCTAGGGCTTGATGGGCATGGGTCTAGACCATTGCATTTGTTGTGCATTTCATGTTTTTACCTAATATGCTACATGATTATGTGCTTTGTGTTATGTGAATAGTATACATGGTGTAAAATGCATATGGAAAAAGAGAAACATTAGGGTTAGGAAACATAACCTTATAGGGTTCCAAAAGAATGAACGGAATGGTTCGGGATGTCGAGGTCTATTAGTGGTTGGCACATGCACTACTAATTAGACAATGAGAGAAATCTCAAAGTTTAAAGTTGATCCCCATTTATTTGGGATGCTATGTAAGACTCTATTACTATCTGACTTATATAGATGGCAAATCGAGGAAGAGGACGCCGAGGCGGGGGGCGGAACAACAACCCACTACCACTGACCTTTGACCAACAAGCCTTCATAGAGGCTATTAGTGCTGTGACTATTATTATTGCACAAGCGAGTGCGTGGCTGCCACCATTGCATAGGCTAGTGCAATTGTGAGCCAAGGAGGGCCAAGTAACCTTCAGAGGTTCAAGGCACACCATTCTCCAACCTTCAAGGGAGGAGGTATCCAATGTAGCCGATCATTGGTCTCGCATAGCGCGCAAGATCTTGAGGCTATAGAGATCACCCCATGCCTCAGAATAAAGCTAGCCGCATTCCAATGAAGGCGAACTAAGTATGGTGGGATTGGGTCAAAGCCTCAAGGAACTTGGAGGCAACGATATGGGAAGAGTTCCATGAGCTCTTGATGGGCAAGTACTTCCCGGAGTCTGCTCGACATGCAAAATCTCGGGAGTTCCTATAATTGAAACAAGGGACGATGACTATGCTCGAATACATGGCTAAGTTCACTGAATTAGCCCGTTTCATTGATGACTATGTGGCCACAGACATGGCCAAAGTGAAAAAGTTTGAGGATGGTATGAAATTGTGCATCCGGGAATAAATTATGAGACCCCTCTTGCAAGACATAGACTTGATGGTCCAGACAGATATGGCCATTGTGAGGGAGGTAGACGACGCATGGAGCATCCGGATAATGTGTTAAGGATAAGAGGAATAAGAGTAAACATTTCTCTAGCTCATGGTACTAAGTAGAGACTTCTACTCCATAAGGATTTGAGGGGTAGGGTCGAGGCTATCAGGGCCAAGGTTAGGGTCAATCATCCCAAGATGGGAGACACTTCAGTATTCTAGCCCAAGGCAAGAGAACATGTTTCTATCAAGCACCAAATTCGACACTTGAGACGATTGCCCCCAAAGGCAAGGATCCTGCAGTTGCTGGACACCCCACCCCGCCATCAAGTGGGACAACAAATGGCACAAGAGATCAGTCCCAGGCGCTTGCACGGTGCCCCTACTACTTCACAATCAAGCTAGACGGGCCAAGGCATGGGTCGAGGTAGAGGCTAGGGCTCACAAGCTAGGACTTCAAGTGGCCTGGGTGGGCGTGTTTATGCATCACACCTCGTGACCGAACCCTAGATTAGCCGGGTCATTCAGTGGTACATTTATACTTTCACTTATGGGCAAGAGTATTGTTTGATTATGGCATCTCATTCCTTTATCGTTGCATCATGTGTGAAAGATTTGGGCTTAGGAGGTGGAAACTCTCGAAGTGTCATTGCATGTGAGTTCCTTAGAACTAAAGGGTGAGTGTCGACCGCTATGTGAGCAGAGATCTCGAGGATTCTACTCATCGTGGACCTTAGGGTTATGGACATGTCGGAGTTTAATGTCATCCTTGGGATGGACTGGTTGATGGCACATCGAGTCGTCATTGATTGTGATTGTAGGAGGGTTACTGCCTACACACCAGATGGTAATTGTTTTATGTTTCAGGGGGATAAACTCAATGCTTTACCCAAGCAGTGTACGACTCTAGATGGCAAGGGCAGTTGATGGGTTCACTAGCAAGCATTACCATGGAGAACGAGGCAAGACAATGTAGCTAGGTCTACCTTGACTCGCTTGTGAGTATGAGGATGTTTTTCCAAATGAACTACCGAGATTACCTCCACATAGGGATGTAGACTTCACTATTGAGTTGCACCATGGTACATCGCCTATTTCTATGACTTCTCATAGAATGACACCTGCTGAGTTGCAAGATCCCAAAGTCCAATTACAGGAATTATTGGACAGGGATTTTATTAAATTGAGCACTTCACCTTGAAGTGCTTTGGTGTTTTTTGCCAAGAACAAGGACAAGACCCTTGCTATGCATAGACTATAGGCAATTGAATAGGGTTACTATCAAGAATAGGTACCCTTTGCCAAGTATTGATGATTTATTTGATCAGCTGAGAGGAGTGCGGGTTTATTCAAAGATAGATCTTTGCATCCGTTACCATCAGTTGAGGGTTAGCGGGGCAGATATCCTTAAGACGACGTTTGGACGCGATACGTGCATTTTGAGTTCACAATGATGCCACTCGGATTGATGAATGCTCAAGCGGAATTCATGGATCTCATGCACAAGGTTTTCTAACCCTACCTAGATCAGTTCGTTGTGGTCTTCGTTGACGACATCTTGATCTACTCCAAGTTTGAGGAGGAGCATGAGGGTCACTTGAGGATTGTTCTCCAGACCTTAAGGGACCATCAGTTGTATGCCAAATTTAGTAAGTGTGAGCCGCTGAATTGAGGTGAGATTCTGAGCAGGCGGTGCCTGGCCGTGTGTATCCGTTGACCTGGAGAAGGTTAAGGCAGTTGTGAGTTGGGAGAGACCAAAGTCAGTCTTCGAGATACGTAGTTTCTTGGGATTGGCAGGGTATTACAGGAGGTTCATTGAGGACTTCTCCCGATTAGCTACACCTATGACGAGATTGACCGAAGGAGATCAAGTTTGAGTGGAATGACTCATGGAGACAAGATCTTAGAGTTGAAGAGGAGGCTTTACTTCACTCTCATTCTCGATAGTTCTAGAGAGGGACAGAGGTATACAAAGGTATTGTGACGCCTAAAGATGAACTCGATGTGTTTGATGTGGGCTCGGAAGGCCATGGCTTATGGTTCTCGGTAGTTAAAGAACCACAAGCAAAGTTACCCCACACATGACATGGAGCTGGTGGCCATTGTCTTTGCCTTGAAGGTTTGGAGCCACTATCTATACGATGAACAGTTCGAGGTGTTTTTGGACCATAAGAGTCTGAAGTACATTTTTACACAACGGGACCTCAACATGAGGTAACACAAGTGGATGGAGTATCTGGAGGACTATGACTTCACTTTGCATTACCATCCTGGTAAGGAAAATGGTGGTCGATGCACTCAACCCAAGCCGGGAGGCACAGTGTGGCTTCTCGAGTGGCAGATGCCTCGAGGTTACGACAACCTCGGGGTGCACTATAGGCGTCAAGATTAGGGTACTTTAGGGAGTTTAGTGGCTACACATTCCCTACTCAGTAGAGTGATCGAGTCCCAAGGACAGGACAAGGAGATAAAGTCCATCAAGGACTAGGTACGGTTGGTTCCCCGGTCGGCAGATCTGAGAGAGGAGATCCTCATGGAGTTCCACTACTCCCGTTTTGCTGTGCATCCAGGTGGCATGCAAATATACCATGATCTTCATCCCCAGTATTACTAAAGTGGGATGAAGAAACACGTTGGGGAGTTTGTTCGTCGATGTTTCATGTGTTAGCAAGTAAAGGCTGAGCACCAGCGGCTAGTGAGATTACTTTAGCCCTTGGAGGTAGCTGAGTGGAAGTGGGAGCATATCACGATGGATTTTGTGACTCACTTGCACAGACATTGCTAGGGCATGACGCGATGTGGGTGATAGTGGCTTGACTTACTAAGTTGGCATACTTTTTGGCTATGCGGATGATTTTCACTGAGGAATTTAGGTTGTAGCTATATGGAAGATTTTGTCCTGGTTACATGGAGTACCTCTAAGATCTATAGTATCAAATCGATCCTGTGTTTACGACTCATTTTTGGAAGAGATTTCAGCAAGTCATGGGGACATAGTTGATGATGAGCATTACTTTTCATCCCTAGACGGACGGTCAGTCGGAGAAGACCATTCAGACTTTAGAGGACATGCTACGGGCATGCGTCCTTGATCTTAAGGGTAGTTGGGAAGAGCATTTCCCCTTAGTGGAATTCGCCTACAACAATAGTTTTACGTTTAGCATACGTATGGCACCTTTATGAGGCATTATAATAGAGGCCTTGTCGATCTCCCATTGTTAGGATGAGGTGGGAGAGAACCCCATGGGTCCGATTTGGTTATGATACCTAAAAGATGGATTTGATATGGAAGCGTCTTCTCATGGCTCAGAGCTAGCAGAAGAGCTATGCTGACAGACGGTGGCGACGTCTAGAGTTTGAGGTGGGGGATTATGTCTTCTTGAAGGTGATGTCTAAGAGAAAAGTGGTCAGGTTTAGCAAGCGGGGAAAGCTATCGCCGAGATTTATTAAGCCCTCCAAGGTACTCGAGGGTAGGTGCCAAGCATTTCACGGCCATGTTATCGCAGTTATCTGTTCATATAGCCCATGTATCCATGCTCCGGAAGTACACTCTAGATCTGACTCATGTCGTGGATTGGGGCGAGCTTGTTGTTGATGTGGATGGAACCTTTCGATATGACCTAGACAGATTGGCTGGAGCAATGGATCGTTTTACAGGTAAGATTATGAGGCTAGTGAAGGTGTTGTGGTAGCACCGAGGAGTGGAGGAAGCAACATGGGAACACGAAGACACTATACATACCAATTATCATTTCTTATTTGAGGATGAAGGTATATCTTTAGTCATTTGATATTAAATGATTGTAGCATATGCATGTGATTGTATGGGTTGTGTGTGTGAATTTCAGGGACAAAATTCTTTTGAGGTGGAAAGAATGTAAAATCAGAGTAAATTTGAATTTTTCTGAAAAATGGCAAAACGATAAATTGCTTCACAAGATAAGATGCGTGATATGAAATTTTCTAGATCTTGATGAAGAAACGAACTCACCGCTGGGTTCGCCTCACAAATCTAGTTACCTAGATGAATTTCTTAAATTCTCGAGATAGTAAGATTTTTCACGATTTTTTGGACGACCGTGATTGGCTGACCTCAAAACGGATTTTTGAGAAAATCTTGAAAATTGGGAAATAATTTAGATAAAATTCATAAAAAATAATTGAGCTAGATCGTGATGAAATAACCATTTCGGTAGAAACTGAATCTTGACGGCCGAACACGTGGTGCGTATTTGAGCCAATCACTTAAACATCAAATAGAGTTAAAATGAAAGGGGGAGGAGGTGAGAGAAAATATCCATTTTGTTGTTTTTACGTGAGAGAGAAGGAGAGAAAGAGGTGTCCAAGATTTATTTCGACGATCCACGAAGTTCTATGGGTTGGAATTCGTCGATATAAGAACTAAAGTTCATCGCCTCGATGAGGGCTACGTGCACATACCAAAAATTAGGGATTTCATCAAAGATCCAAAGGATGAGATTTGGGAAATAAGATTTTGGGCTTAGAAGGTGTTACAGTTAGCTTCCTACCCTTCTATAACTCTTCAAGAGGTAGGGTTCTTCCTACTTTGATTTATTTATATAACCTTATGACCTGCTTTTTTAAGGAGTTTGTTAGTGTTGATGCCCTAAGGGGTCAAGTTTTTTGGACTGCTTAAAACTACGCTTTAATGGTCGCTGTAGGCTCATTTGTATTGGTTCAGGAATTCGATTTGTGGTTGTGTATAATATGTCCAAAAAATTGTTTTAGGGATTGTTTAGATTGAAGAGAAAAATCATGACTATTAAGGGCCTGTTTGGTCGGTTTTGTGGACAGTTTAAAAGCTTGTTTGGCCAGTGTAAGGGCCCATTTGGAGTCGTTGTGTGGGCTGTTTTGTGGGCATTTTATATGTCACATTTTTCCTTGAGGGTTAAGGTTGTTATTACTTGATTTTGTAATAACATGAATTAGTTAATTGTTATTTGATGAATGTTGATAGATGTGTGTTTATATATTGACATTGAAATAAGCGTTTATTTGGAAATAATATGCATGTAATATAATTGTCCATGATACATGGTAAAATGTATGATTTAAATTGTCCATATGGAATTCATCACATATGTGACATGACATTGACATGTAATGGTGCACCACATTGCATATGCACAGGAACATCTCATTTCATGGGTGTGAGTGCATGGTTGAAATCAAAACACCTATTTGGTGGGTTGATAGGTGGGGTCTTGCATCGTTGGATGAAGTCCAACAGAGTTGCACGGTTGCATAAGATGGAAAAACTTGTGTTTGGTAATACTTGTATACAGATTAATTCTTCGGGTGAAAGACCCGGTTACTAGTTTATACACTCTAACGGTGAAAGTCCAAAAAGTGTAATGGCATGCGGAGCCTGCGGTGCGACTCCAAAATCCGCTATCCGAAAAGACACATGAGTTTTGTATATGAAATAATCATTCGAGGTGTGACATCCAACGGGTTTCGCTTTATAAACAAATGAATTTTGTTTTAAAAATGATCATTAGATGTAATCCATCAATGACGAATTTTATCATACATTGACATTGCATTGTGTGATGGAAGTCGGCGAAGACTTGAAGTATGGTGCATGAGTGAGTCTTGTCTCATTTCATAGCATGACATGTAGAATTTCAACCTATAATTGCATATTCTTACTTGGAATTGTTGAGATGTGTTGGCACTGTTAAAATGTCGAAGATTGCATGTGCACTTGCGGTGAGTGAGTCTCTCGTAGTGAATTACTCCTACTAAAGGTGCATTTCACTGCGACGCCCAAACCGGGGTGTCCATTGACCACCCGTCAACCCCCTGAAAATCTATATGTCTCGTATCACGAGACACACACACGAGTAAAATTGGCCACATTGGCCTACACGTCATACTCATCAAAATATATCAAACCAATTATATTACATGGTTCAAGAGTTGATTACACTCTTAATACAAACATATCTACTACATGTTTTACAAAAAGATAACAAAGCCACAATCCGGCTTTCTTCTCAAAACGGCCTCTAATGAGTGTCGCCTTCCACCGCGCCTTCCCCTCGCACCCGAAATATCTCCCCGATTGTAAGGAGAAATTGCCCAGTAGTGGAATTACCCTAAATGGGTTACTCCCCACCTAAGTGCAGTGATTCAATGTAAACACACACTCAAGTAAATACGTGATCCTACTTTGAAATCGTCTACATGCCCAATCTCGTATCTCGAGTCCTCACCGACTCCCTCACACTTGCCTAAGCCATGTATGAGAAAACACCGTTTTCAAAACAAAAGTTTTTTGTTTTCGAAAACACACTACCGAGTTTGGATAAAAATATTGGACTACCCTCTGAGTCGAATTGGTTGGAGAACTTTCCAAAACGGTCATGGTCCTCATCCGAAGTGATTTGTTGGACCATCTCCCAACCCAATTCTCCAGAAAATCTTCCATTGGAATTCCTTTCACAATCATGTTCCATTTTTCAGTTCTTTCATGTCATGCACTCACACCTAATTTCCTAGGTTACCTCGGTGCACATGGAATGCATTATGCCATTTCCAAACTATTCATGCTAATATATTTATATGCATATATTAACATAAATTAAATCACCACATCATGTTAACACATCAAATTTCATGCATTAACGTATTAAATTCCACACAATTCAAGCCATTCATCATGACAATATTTCATGCACTAACACATGGACGCTGGTCCACTAATGCAAACCGACCGCTTTTAATGGTCCCTAAATGCAGCGGTCATTCAAGCAAACTTAATTTACCAAGCATCGTTCCACTTCAGGAACTAAAACCATGCATTATTTCTGGCCTCATACACACAAAATCATAATTTATTGCATGAATTACACCACAAGCCGCCCAAATGAGCCAAACCATCCAAAACGGCCCAAAATATTTCCAACACCCGGTCCCAAGTTTCGGGACCGACTCACCAAACACCTGCTGCCTCAAATCAACCCGCATTAACAAACACTTAAACAAGGGGTAAATCAAGTAGGAGAAAACCCCTACCTTCTCGGAGTTTGTCAAAACTCCTCAAAACCCACTCCACGCATAGCCCTTTCGTGGGAGCGCTTTGCTTCTGTCTCACTAAACTCGATCACTGGGTCCGACGCCGGGGAATTCTAGAGAGAAGGTAGAGCTTCTAAAAATCCCACCCTTTCTCTCTCTTTCCTTTTCTCTCTCTATTTTGCTTCTCCCAAAACCGGTTGGGAGAGCTTGGGTCAAGATTGGGACAAGTGACTTGTCCTCTCATGCCACATGTCAAATTTTAAGTGGCCCATGGGATTACACCTTATCCCTTATCCATCTACTTTGAGATTTTCACCCAATGACATGATGCCATGTGTTTCATGTGAGCCCCACTTGAACTCAATGTTTGACTAACTCTGCACATGACACGTGGCACCTCTTGAGCCTCTCAAAATGTGCCAAGTGTCCTGCATTACTCCTGTTGCCTCGAAAAACGTGAAATTCCGACCGTCTCGGAATTTGACAAAATTCGATATGGTAGCTAGATTTCGCGAGACAATTCCAACGGTGAAGTCCGTTTCGTCACCCGATATCTAGAAAAATTCCGGATTTTGACCGAAATTACCATTTTACCCTTTTTGAGAAAATTAGGATTTTCTCGGGGTTTCACACACTCTATATGGGAAAAACATTTCAAAAAGTGGATATATGCCTGGGTGGTTCTTATTCGACCCATGGTGAAGAAAGTCGACATATGGCTTTTATAATTACTTTGTAATTGTTTGCACCTGTAATAAATTCATTTTGGCATGTATCATTATGTTAAAGAGTTGAAAATTGAACTCTTGTGAAATTTTTGTGTTATATCCGTCTTGAGATTTAGGCTCTGCCTCGCTTAGGCGAAGGTGAAATTAGCCAAGGTGAAGTAGTTCGTCTAGGTGAAGGTGGGCTTTGCCTTGGTGAATCCAAAGCCGCCCGAATGACGTGGCTCTACTCTCGCTAGGCGACAGATCTCGCCTAGGCTGGGCCGGGCTTCAGCCAGGCTAAGGTGGGCTTCGCCAGGTGAACCCGGGACTCTTTGCAGGTGTTGTTTTCTATGACAGCACAATATGACTTGGTTTGGGTAGGGTTCCCCACAACCATGTCCATTGCACACTCGATCCTCAGAAATGAGACCAACAATGTGGTATCTGCCATACGACATCCATAGGTTTTTCGTGGGTGGATGGTGATTGTCTGAATTTCCTGATTTTGGGCGCAACAAAAAATCACCATCTTAATATTAAAAAATATAATATAATTTAATATTTATTTGTTTGATAATAATTTAAGACTATCCTTATGATAAAATGAAAATATTTGCCACATAATGTATGAGCACATTTAACATATTTATAAAAATTAAAATTAAAATTTTTTTATGATAAATATTTTTAAAAAATAAAATAAAATACACATATAATTTATGAAAAATTATCATTTTATTCAAAATTGAGAAAATAAATTTGAAATAAAAATAATTATCCTATCTAACGAAATCAATATATAAAGATTTCTTTCAAATTTTAGAAACAAATTTAAAATGAAAAATTTAAAAATACACGTGCTTTATTTAATTAGCATGAGAATGAATTACGAGAGTTCCACTGAATCAAAAGTATGATTTTCTATAATCTTACTTTTAAACGCTTGAGAAAATGTGGCTTTTTCTTAGTAGAAAAAGCATATTGTAAGTTCACATGTCTAACAATTGGTTAAAAAATAGGATATCCAGTGAGGGAGTGGATCTGTGTTCGAGTCTTAGTGGAGACTGTAACGCCCCAAAATACCCTAGAATTTTTATAATAATTTATTATATATTCCGAAGATGACCAAGTCAAACTGGGTTTTTGGGAAAAACTGGAGCAATTGTGAATGAATATGGAACATATGATTAAATGTTATATGCTAAAAGGAGAAATTGATTGAACCCAGAAATAAACCCAAGTGTAAAAAGGGCAAAAATGGAAATTTGTAAAATAAGGACCTAAGGGTCAAATGATAAGC
The DNA here is from genome assembly GCA_016808115.1 of Tetrastigma voinierianum. Lineage (NCBI taxonomy): Eukaryota > Viridiplantae > Streptophyta > Magnoliopsida > Vitales > Vitaceae > Tetrastigma > Tetrastigma voinierianum. The sequence continues at coordinate 272,416 of JAEQBH010001568.1, read as the reverse complement.
TTAAATGCTAGTATGAAATAAATGATAAGTGAATAATAAATGATAAGTGAATGTGCAAATAAGAAGACTAGTAAGCTTTAAGTGAGAAAAATGGAAAATGGGATTTAATGAACAAGTCAAACATGGCCTTAGGGTGAAAACATAACTTACATTATATCAGTCCTTAGAATGACCATTGTGCAAAAATCGCTTTTGGAGGCAAGAGAGAGAGAAGAGCTTAGGTTGAGGAGAAATCAAGGTCTTTGTGGGAAATCATCCCCACTTCTGGTTTCCAAGATCATGAGGGAAGAAGGAAGCAGGTTTCAAAGGACAAGAAATTTCAAGGTATGACATAAACCTAGATTTCTTTAAATGATGTTTGTTAGAAAAACCCTAACTCATCCATGGGTTTTGCCTATGGTCAGGTTTAGGATGATATTGGGGATAAGGGGAGTGATTCCCATGTTTTGTTTGGGATTTTGAGGATTTTGGAGGAAATCGCAAAAAGAGGAAAACTGGAAAATCAGTGGCAAATCGGCTCCTATGTCGTAACGCGGGGAACCCATGCCGACGAGGCAAGAGGTGCCAAATGGCACTCCTCAGATGCCGAGGCGAGCAAAGCTACGCCGCCGCTAAGGCCTATGTCGTAGTGTAGCCAATGGTCTCGCAGGGCAAAATTTTGGGTTTTGTTTCGAAAGTCTAGTTTTTGTATACCGATAGTTTAAGGACCCTAATAAATGATTAATGAGGGTTCAAATAAGGATAAAAATAAATGAAAAACATACCGTACCTTGTTGCCGAGGCGAAGCTTTGTTTAGTACGATTAATTGTTCAACCACTAAGAGTGGAGAATTTATATTTGACTAGGTGCGGGTGAAGACGACAACCTGACCTAGGACTAGTATCGAAAGAGACAAGGGATCAATAAATCGGTCTGTTCTCTGTTACTCAATTCCCATTTCAACTTCTATTTGTGAATATATATATATATATTGATTTGAACTATTAGTATTCAAAATGTTTGTCAAATATCTGCATGTGCTCTTGTATTTGAATCTATAAGTGAATTTACCGCATGTGAGTAAATTCGATTTGAAATGTATTATTGAATGACCAACATGACGGGATTCACCAACTGAATTCGTCATGAAGGTAACCGTATTTGTTCAATATGAAATCACATTGCTACTGAATGACAAACATGACAAGATTCACCAACTGAATCTGTCGTGAATGTTAATTTCTATAGTCTAATGTGAGATTGTAATATTGAATGTAAAATCACATTGCTACTGAATGACAAACAAGATAGGATTCACCAACTAAGTCCCTTTTACATTACATATAGACATTGTATAAAGGCATTATTTTGATAAATGCATGATTCGTATTGAACTGAAATGGAATAGAGAACTGTATAGAACCACTAAACATGAAAATGCTTAGCGTATTGTTTTATCAATGCGCAGGTACCGAGTGATAGGTAGTGATTGAAAGCGGACCCAAGGTCGAGGAGCTCAGAGTCATTCAGAAAGTTCACGGAGTATGCTCCGTCACATGCATCCTCACCATTTTTGAGCATGACATTGTTTTGTAAACAAAAGGAGTTCAACTCTGAAATTATTTTTGTACCTATATTTGAATACGATTTGGATATTATGTTGTAAACGGCATAAAATGCCATTTTTTGGTTAAATGCATATTTTGTAAAGGAATTGCATTGAATTTGTAAATGTTTATGAGATTGCCCCAAATTGAAATCGCTTCTGCAAAGATTTGAGAATGAAAACTCTTATATTAATGAAATGTATTTGATAAATGGATTTGATTAATGGCTTCGGCCGGGCGTCCCCGAGTTTCGGTTCGGATCCGCTAACCTGGTCGGGCTAGGCTCGGGGGTCGCTACACTTTAGTGGTATCGTACATCCCGATCCTGCTCTGATCACCATTCGGGTCGGGACCGAGAAGGGTGCTATGTGAGACAAGCATAAGATTGTAACAAAGTGCTTGGTAGTTAAAAAAAAGAGCATATTGTAAGAAAAGAAAGAGAGAGAAGAAGTTGACAAATCGGGTTTGAGGCGTAAGGAATACTTTCCTTATGGTTTTACTTGCCCCAACTTTGAGTGATTTGCTAACTGGTATTTTTGGAAAATTACCTCCAAGATATAACAAACCCACGAATTCAATAAGTAGCAATCTTATTAAATTCTAGAACAAAAAAAAAAACTGAAACCTGATATATGGATTTGAAGAATTTATAGCCAATATATGTATGTTTTAAAGAGGTGCAATTTCTTCTTAAGAGGTGTCTTTTCATTCAAATATATATATCTTATTGAATAGTTGAAACCTCTTCTCAATAGGTGTCTCTTCATTCAAATATGTCTCTTCTTGAAGAGTTGAAACCTCTTCTTAAGAGGTGTCTCTTCATTAAAAAAAAATGCAACTAACAAACAAATTAATCTGACTGTTGGATCGTACTTGTTCAGATCAATCTGTCTTCTAAGAATTTATTACAATCTCTTAAACAATCCCTACTAGATTGTAATATTTCTCCTTATCCATATGATATACTCATACTTACTAAAGGTATCTTTCGATTTAAACCTTAAACTAGTGACTATATTTCAAAGTACTCACAAGACTAAGGTGTGCGTTGCATTAAACCTCTTCTTTTATATGAATACTGAAAATATGAGACATCTGAGCTATCTCAGTCTCAAAATATGTTCCACACATATTTGCACTATTACGGACATGTGCCCTATCTTGGTTTCATGAGCATTTGCGCATAAACCAAGCTCTGTCAAAACGACATCATTTCTTATACTCACTTAGGTGAAGTTCATTGAATTAACATGTCTTTTGCTACTTAAGACTTGAACTTCATTAAGAGAGAGATCATCTCAATACGTAGCTATTTGTATCAATATCCCGACGTGACTATTTCAAATTTCAGTGCCTAATCAATCACTTATTAGTAACTTGTTATTACCCATTAAACTTTAGAATAGTGGTAGAACTATTATAAAATTGGGTTACCATTACTGGTGATTATTTTCAAAAGAAGGTTTCAGTCCCATTCCACTAGAAGTATCTTTGACTAAGTCCCTCCGTAGACCTTTTGTCAAAGGATCTACTAGATTCTTATTTGTCCTATCATAAACAAGACTAATAACACCAACTGTTATTAATTGTCTAACATATTCATGTCTTAAGCTAATATGTTTAAACTTTCCATGGTAAATTTTATTATAAGCTCTAGACAGAAATAATTATCATAGTAGATGGCACTACAGCTATAACATTGTATCAAACAATAAGTTTCTGCCTATTCAACTTATTTTCCGTTATTTAGTGCTATAAACTCGTACTCCATTATCGGCGGTTATACAAGTCTATTTCTTGGATGCTCAAGATACAATTCCCCCACCTATTGTGAATATCCATCCAGATGTAGATTTGTTATCATTCACACCGATTATCCAACTAGCATTAGAGTATCCTTCCAATATTACTAAAGTCATTGGTAAAATAACCAATTAGTGGTTCTTTTTGAAGAATCAAATATTCTTCCAATTGTTTTCCAATGTTCAACACTAGGTTACCGTGTATCTAGACATTTACATACTAGTATATGCAATATTCAGTAGCCTTGTGCTAGTGTATCGCGATACATTAAGCTTCCAATTGCACTTGCATATTCAAGTTGTGCAACTGTTTTACCATAATTTTCTTTCAACTTAATGCTTGAATCATATGGAGTATTCACGCCTTAAATTTCAAATGATTGAATTTAAGAAGCACTTTCTCAATATACTGAAATTGACATAACGAGTAGCCCCTACTTTGTTTCTTAACTTTGATACCTAAGATAGTATCTACCTCACCAAGATCTTTCATCTTAAACTATGAAGTTAGATGATTTTTGGTATCACTTATTCCTTGCATGTTTGTCCCAAAGATTAGTAATTCATCAACATATAAACATATAATCACACCAAAGCTCTCAGTAAATTTGGAATAAATATATTTATCAGCATTATTATGAATGAAACCATGTGATAAAATCACAAAATCAAATTTATCATGCCAATGTTTGGTGCTTGCTTTAAACCATAAAGTGACTGTTTAACTTACAATCCTAAGGTTTTACTTTCTTTTGAATGCTTCATCTTCGCCTTTAGTAAGTACATGTATGTAAATCTAGAACTATCCTCACAAAGGTTATGAAGCATCTTTTCCTCCTCAAGTCAAAACACTCATTATATTCACAACATCATAATCGTATCAAATCTTATATTATATTTTTAGCCTAAGGAAAAGGTTTCTTAGTCATCTTTTCTTGGATAAATATTTTGCAACTTCATCTTGTGCTTTCACCAAGAGAATTGTATCCCTACTTACATTTGTTACATGATTGTCGTTATGGGGTCGTGGGCTATTGGTTATGATAATTTTCTACTACTTCAGGCTTAACTCCTATTAATACCTCATTGATGAGTGAGTAAAGTATTGTATATTTAGAGTACATCCCAACTTGTATTTATAAGATGCCATTACATCCAACTTTAGGACCATTTCTCAATTTCCTATTTTTTCTCTCAACCTTTAGGATAATATCTTTATATCATGGAAGAAGTGGATGAACCTTTATGCTACGTTTGGAACCCTGAAAATACTAAGGAAAGAAATGTAGAGGAAAATAGGAGAAAGGTTGTTAAATTTGAAGAGAAATAAAAATAGGTTTAAACTTAATAAATTAATTTTATATGATTATTCAAAACTTCATTTATTTGTTTATCTTTATTATATATATATATATATATATATATATATATATATATATATATATATATATATATATATATATATATATATATATATATTTGATCTCAGAGCAAGAGGAAGACACCGATTACAAGGAACTCATAGCTTTTCTCGGCCAACGGAAGTCAAGTCTATCTTACTACTAGAGGTCTTCCATTCCCCAAAGGGGGTTCTAACCACACCTTGTGCTCTCTATGGTGAAATCTAATTGCCATAATAGCCAAAAAATTTGATGTTTGTTTGCCTCTCAAAGACACATGCTTCGCCCACCTCCAGCCTTGCAAGGAGCGCCACACTTTTCTATTAGATTGTTGCATTGGTTGTTATTCTAATCCAATTATAAATTGATAGGGAGTCCACCTCTACAACCAAGAACTTTATCCCTTTATCCCAAGCCATTCGAAGACCATGGATGAGTGCTCAGAGTTTCGCCTCAGTTGGTGAACACTACCCGATTTTAGCTGTTTCTCTTTATTAAATAAGGACTAAGAAATTTAAAAATGTGAAAAATTTTGAGGAATTTTGATTAATTTTGATTTTCTTTACTTTCTATGGTGAAACCAAACATGAGAGTCATTTTCCTCAGGTTTTTTTTTCTTTCCTTAGCACTTTATGAGTTCCAAACAGAGCCTTACGGTAGGTTGAATCCACTAAGGTCAATATGATGGTAGCCTAATTCCGCTAATTAGCTTAGCTTAGCTTAAAGAGTACCTTTATCATCAAAGTTGGGAGGGACATGGTATGTTGGTTCTTGCTAATGACTAGGATGCTTGGGTAGTGTCAGAAAATGTGAATGACATTCATGCATGTTATTTACTTAGTCAAATAGCCCAAAAAGGCAGACGTTGACTCATTTCTAAAGACAAGAATAGTTTACCTTATATAAAGAAGAGATTCTCATATGTCGGTAGGTGTTATGCGTGTGTGATGGTTTTAGGGTGTGTGAAGCTTTTGATTCATCATCTTAACTCACTTTAGTTTTAGTTAAGTCCTTCTATTCAGTATGTGATTGATTACTTGGTGATGGAATTCTAACATATTGCAGTTCATTGGGAGTAGCATTAAGGTGCTTTGGTGCTACTTTGGAAGCTGTTTTATCTTGGAAGATAGGTGTCAACGTGATATTTTTCAAGCGCTAGAGGAGACGACGAATATGTTTTAAAGAGATTGTGGACTCACACAAGACTCGACTCGATTTCATTTGACCCTAGGGCATCGTTCTTCATTTTAGTTTGGTTTCTTTGACAAGGTTGTATGTTGTTATCACATCCCACATCTATCAAGGGAGAAAGTTTCTGACACTATATAAGTATGGGCTCCACTCAACTTAGTAGATGTGTTTTAAGGCCGTAAGGGCCTCTTAGGCTCGAAGCGGACAATATCTACATGGTTGGACCGAGTCGTTACAAATGGTATTAGAGCCGATCCTCAACCCTAGTGTGGAATCCGTTCCGTTTGGCCATATAGGGGGTGTTTTGTTTTAAAGTCGTGAGGGCCCCTTAGGTCTAAAGCGAACAATATCTATATGACTGGACTAAATCGTTATAGTTGTGATCTTGCAAGTAATACTTCAACCAAGCTTGGTGGTATAATGGTTTTGTACAAGAAAGAAGACAATTTCCTATTAAATAGGTCACATCCAAACTATTAATGAGTTTGACATCAACAAAGGTTCATGTGGATGTCTTAGACACTCATGTTAGTGAAGACATTCAGAGCTCAAGGGAAGAAAGCAATTTTTTTTTGTCAAAAAAGACTACAAAAAAGGAAACTTACACATACGAGTAAAAGATAAACCACAATAATCTTTAAAACCGAATTTTATAATGTCATTCAGGAAATTTGAGCACCAAATATTAGAATTTAGTACTATATACTTTCTTAGCTAAAAATCTGTTATTCTATTTGTTTCCTATAAATATGACAATTGTAAACACAGATCTGAGAATGTCTCCAAATATCCTCCTCCATTAGTAGAATACTACACCAGTGATCCACTTCTTCTATTAATCTCTTTCAATCTCAAAGTTTGTAAACCATTGCAAATTGCAGCTAGAATCGTCATCTCAAAGCTATTCACTCCGCAATAATCGATAGCATTGCCAAAATAATTACTGCGCTATTTTAATAATTCCATCGAGTCTCTAATGACCCAAACTGTGGGCACTTATTTTGTTAAATCTTGAACCATTAAAATTTAATTTGAATCTTCCATTAATTGAAGGAATTCTAATCTATTTTTCAACTTTATGAGGAACAGTATGCTCCTCTACAAGATAAGTGTTACTCATAAACTCAAGATAAGTGTCACTCATAAACTTATGAAGATTTTGAATTTCGGCTAAGCCTCTAATCTCAACTAAGCAAGCCTTTAGAGGGCATGTTAGAAAAGTGCTCTAAAGGCAATCACCCTTAGCACTTATTGTACGTATTACATATTATGGTCATGTGTTCTTCATTAATTTGATATTCATAATGCTAAATTGATATAGGACTTTTAATCGAATAATTAAGTCCATGATACATAACATAGCCAAGGAAATCAATAAGGATGAGATCATAATGCCAATAAGATTCCTATCATGTGTAATTACATCACATCTAAATTATCCCTAGGGTCATAAAGAAATACGTAGAATATCCAATCCGGTTGGAACATAAATGCAGCGGAATTTAAAATTTTATCCCTTAACCCACCAAGGATCACATGCGTTTCATAAAACCGAAGGAAGGGTAAACGAAACTTACCCCTTGTAGATCGATTCATTGCCTTCAAAGCTCCACGCTTTCTGGTTTATTCTGATCTTCAAATGTGCCGCCTTCGAAACGACCACCCTATAAGCATCCACACACGAACAACAATGAACGATCTTTGTCAATGCTGGGCCAGTTCGCTTTCAAAACCTAAATTAGGTCTCTCCGCTTTGGTTGTTCTTATAAAAGACTCTACAACCCTAAAATATATATGTCTCTACACACACACACACATACACACACACACACACACACACACGACACACACATATATATATATATATATATATATATATATAGTCTCCTGTGGTTTTTTGTCAAAAACTAATTTTGATATTATTATATATTTAAACTCTTTTAAATAATAACAATTTAAATTCAAATCCTTATCAGATAAGGAAACGAATTTATATTATTATATATTTAAAATTCCTTTTAAATAATAACAATTTAAATTCAAATCCTTATCAGATAAGGAAACGAATTTATTTATATTAATATATATTTAAAACTCTTTTAAATAATAACAATTTAAATTCAAATCCTTATCAGATAAGGAAACGAATTTATATTATTATATATTTAAAACTCTTTTAAATAATAACAATTTAAATTCAAATCCTTATCAGATAAGGAAATGAATTTATTTATATTAATACATATTTAAAACTCCTTTTAAAAAACCCTTTACAGATTATTTCCTTATCCAATAAGAAAATATAACAAATTAATTATTTGTTATAATTTAAATCACGAATTTAAACTTTCTCAAATTAAATTCGAATTTAAATAACAACTGAATTATGCTATTTGTAATTTAAAAATAATCTCATCATTTTAATTACAGAGAGTGAAACCATAATCTAAGTATTATTCGCTCTAATGTGCTTACTCCTATAGGTTCAATTAAGATTACAAGAGGCCTAAATCACATTTTTTGATCCTACAAGCCATAAGTGGCCTCTAGCAAGACATTATGACTACCTCAAGCAAATGAAAAGCTCATGATCCGAGACAACCTTAATAGCTAATGACATAACTTCAGTTCTATGATACCCTGATAGAATATAAGGTACGGGCAAAAGTCACCTTATATCGTTCTATCTTGATTATCAAACCCAATTAGATCGACTAAACAAAATGACATTTGACTTCATCAATTCATTTGGTTGACGACTATGCATTTCGCCTCAATTGTCGTAGGGACCCAGAGAGATATCTCTTATAATAAGAGGGACAATTTCCATCTTAATCGCTTTCATATTCACTAAGTACTCTTATTATGTTCAAGTATAACCTTATAGTCATCCGATTAAAGACAACATTTGATTATATCAAAACACAATATTCTTATGTTGAGAACTATAGCGATCTCAGTCAAAGGATTTTAATGATTACAACTATTAGAGATTAACTTATGACTTTGATCCATGTATTGTCCCAAGATTCTGCCCGTCCAATATTTGTTCTCAACAAATAGATATAAATTTGATTTGTATCTCATACGCATATTCATCCCATGAATATCAATCAAACTTTATACTATCTTAATTCATTGTTATTCCCATAACAATAAAACTATTGGGGACATTTAGAATAATTAATAATATTATTCAAGGACTTTATATATAATAAACATGCAAATCATCATAATAATAAATTTCATAAATAGTCAAATACATACCATACAATAGCTCTAGAGCACTATTACTAACACAGAATCAACGATTGACATTGTTGATCCGGACAGACTAGCACATGTCATACTCTTTGATTGGATCAAACAACGGATCTTATAAACTGTGATCATGGTGATGATTAGAGTTGACATGTGGATGCTTGCTAAGAGTAACTAAGTTTATCGGAGACCTTCCATGAGACAATCATATGGGATTTCATTCTATTTAAATGTAGATGATTGTCTCATCATAGCAATAGTGCAAGATTCTTAGACTTGAGGTACCATGATATCTTGAATGTCGATTCTATACTTGACATCATTCCTTGTCATCTTCTAGAGGTCGTCATGTAAGATGATTGGGTGCACCTCGAGTATTCTGCTGCAATTGAGTAGCCTACAAAGGATTCACCACTACCAATAGAGAAAGAGTATACCCATGGCCTCAATGAGCTAATAAGGAATCTCCGCCATAGTGGAAATTCATGAAGAGGTTCTCAAAAAACCGATGAGTAATGAGTCCGAAGACAAGATCTAATATCACTTGGCGGATGTGGCGAGCGGCCTAGTGGAGCTACACACATTCCATGCTTTGAACCGAGTGGGGTATAGATTGGTGAAAGGACGAATTGCGCGGTAATTATCTATGGAAGGGTTTGTAGTCATACCACTAACTCTCCGGTCAATTGAGGGTCATGATGTATTGCTAGATACCGCTCATGACTTTCTTGATTCAATGGTTGAATCAAGTGGCCAACATAACCGAGAACCTAATGGGTCAAACACTTAGAAGAGTGTAGGGCTAATATAAAACGGATTTGGATATGATCCAAATATGAAGGAGATCAATATCGAGAATGGAATGTCACGGGATTAGTGGAATCTTGGGTTTTAAGGCCCTCACTGAGAAAGAGTGTAGGCTTGGCTTGTTTGTGGACTTAAGGCCCATGAGAGAACATGCCATAACACATAGAGATGTTGTAGCCTATCATCCCTTAAAGTGAGGGGCACTTTAGACATTTCATGAGCTAGGGTTTTCCTATAAAAGGACCTTTATGGAAAACCCTAACCCTAAGCCATTTTGTTCACTTCTCTCTTGAAGAGTGTTCAAGAGGGTGTTCTTCAAGAACTCCTCTTGGTGAGATTGGGTTTTGGCTTCCCTCTTCAGATCAAGACTTGGCTAGCACCGAGACTTCTTCCAATACCATGGCCTTGGAGGTTGTCAGCTGCACTCTTCATGTGGATACTGTTACAGGCAAAACAAGGACGTGGTTTGCTTCGATCTACACTGCCCTGACTAAGAGATCGGCTTTTGAAACTGACACAAGGTAATCCTGCACCCTCCTCCTTGCTTTTGAACTGGATTTGATGCCCCAAGGGATCCTTGGGAGGGTTTTGTTGAATTTTTTTTTTTTGTTTTCCGTTGCATTTGGCATGAGATGCCACCCTCAAAACCCAAAAGGGCGTGGATGAGAGAGCAACCATGTAACAATATATTTTTGTTTTCCTTCCAAGGGATCATCTTTGCATTTCTCTTCCATAGATATAAATTTCTAATGAATATTACTTCTAATTATATCTTAATTTTAATTTTTTATAACTTATTGTTGAATTTTTAAAATTTTTGATTAGATAGAAAATATTAAAACATTTATATAAATATTATACAAATATTTTCATTTTATCATAATGATAAATGTAAATTATCATACAGATAAATATCACATTAAAATATCTTTTTTTAATATATTAAGTGATTTTTTACCTATAAAAAACAAATATCTAAATACTTAATATTATTGCCCATTATGCCTAGCTCAAGTGGTAGAGCGTTTATCGTTAAAACAAGCATAAGGGTATAGGGAGGGGGTTCTAGGTTTGAGTTATAGTGGGAACAATTTACTAATTTGAAACAAGATTGTATTAAAAAAAAACTTAATATTATTAATCACTTGTGGTGATTTTGTGATTTTCACTATAACATACAAAATAAAAGCATGCTACAGAGCTACAAGAAATTAAAGTGTTTCAAACTAAGATCAAGCAATTTAAACAAACTTCTTAACTAGATACGCGAAGTTTTTCTGTCTTCTTTGACAAACAAATTTCCTGCATCTAAGTAGATAATGTTTAAAATATAAAGCATCAGAGGAACAAAACTGGAAAAAATGCTAAATCGACTAGAATCAATGAAATGAACAAAGGATGAAGAATTGAAAGAAACTCACTAGAACTTAAAAATAGAATGCTAGAATGTTCTGGAAGAATCGAAGAAACTTGAATAGAACTGGAAATGAAGTTATGAAATTGATGAAAACTAATTGAACTTGAAATCGAAAGTACGAAATCGATGAAAGCTAATTGAAAAGCTAAGAAATATTGATGTAGATTACTGTTTATTGAGTTGATTGATCGATTGGTTAGTGGTCGTATCAAAGCCTAGGTTTAGGCGACTCTAGATAGAGTATACGATAGAAATGCATATGTAAAGTAATGTGTTGGCCTGAGAAATCTCCTAGCCCGCATAGTTGAGATCACATTAGACATCGCGCTAAATCTAATGCCCTGTACTATCACCTCAGAATGGTCAGAGTATCTCAACACTATTGTCTTCTTTCCACAATCTAATATAGCTTTATGCTTAGACATTCAGTCCATACCCAGAATCAAATCAAATTCTTGAAAAGGCAGAGCTGTGATGCCCCAAATCCCGGGGGTCCGTTGACAACCCGTCAACCCGTGGAAGATTCGTGGATGTCGGGTAACCTGGCATCATACCATTGAATCCCCTTTTCCTGGGACCAAGGGTTTAACGAAAATCGGGCAGAGTCTCCTTTGTACGAGGAGCTCTACCCAAAAATACAATCTGTGCAATTACATGGCAACCTGTCCCAATATTATACAACGACCACACCGGGTCCATATGCAAGTAAAAATGGCCACATAAGGTCCATTTATCCATACTAAAACATATAAGCACATGAGTATGGGGACCATAGTCCATAAGTGAGTTTAAATTTACACTACCTTATACAAAACATATATCAAAATTAAGAATTCTAATACATGTTTTACAAAATATAAATCAAAGCCACAATCCGGCTTTCTTCTCATTATTGGCCTCTAGTGAGTGCCATCTCCCGCACATTCCCCAGACCGAAATTGTGGCCCCACGACGCAAAGAATGCCCAACAGAAAGAAATCCTACAAGGGCTACTCTTCACCTAAGTGTACATGCAATGGTCATGCCACAAGCACATTCCAATCATGATTATGTCAATCTTAGAATGGAATCTACATGACATAAATGAGATGCTACTCCTCATGATCCATGTACCAAGTCCTCACCACTTCTCTTAACATGCAATATGCCATGTATGAAAAATTGTTTTCAAAACAAAAGATTTTTTTTGTTTTTGAAAACTCATTGGACAATCTCCGATATCAAAATTTATCGACAACCTCGATATAATCGATTAGACAACCGATATAATTCTATTGGACATACTGACATAAACCGCTTGTCTAAAGCCATGTTAGGTAACCTCCGATCATTCATGCGGCCTTTTAAGACTTTGTCCCTAGACCGAAACCAACATCAACACCAAACACAATGCTGATTTTCCCATGCACTCACACCCATTTCATGCAATGCATTAGCGCATAAATTCAATGCAATATGCCATTGCCTATCACCATGCTACATATATATGAGTGCTATATGTGCATGCCTACTCATGCATTTCAACCCATGCATCAATTGGAAAGTTATATCAATGAACACATCAATTCCAATTAATTCACATGATTCATGCCAACATATCAATACATGCATACATTGACATTATGTCATTACCACTCGAAATAACGACATAATTTAACCTCTAGCCTAATTGCATGCATCGAGTCCACAAATAGCCTACAAATGTTTTTCATGCAATGGCCTCAATCATACACAAACTCATGCATTTCCAGCAAGCCTCATGGATAATTATATCAACATGCATATAATCACCAACCAACATACACCAATTCCCCAGCCGCATTAGACCACACGCTGGCCATCACAACTAAGAAATTTGCACACTTGGTGCTACCACCCTTAGTTGTGGGTACCGAATGCCATTCACAGGCGATGACCAGATTCTAGACTCAAGGGGCTTTCCGTAGAGTCTAAGAACACACAAATTGAAGTTTGGACAAGAAAGTTATGGTCGTCCAAAGTTGGAGACCTCATATGAACAATGACTTATGCGCAGAACCAGTAGGGGCCTACTGTTTTTTGTCTTTTCCGGACATAATATGAGTTCAAATTGCATTAAGTTATATATGGATGAATTTTAGACTCAAAGGGATTTTCATAGAGTCCGAGAACATGTGAATCGGAGTTCGGACGAGAAAGTTATGACCATCCAAAGTTAGAGGCCTCATATGAACAGTAACCCATAAAAATGCATTTTTCTGGTTCTCTAAACGCCATCCAAACAGTCCCTAAGGCTCAACCAAGACCAAAACGACTCCTAGATGGAAAATAAACCCAAGTAGGAAGGTTCTCTACCTCTTGAAGCATGAGCAACGACCCCAGGAAGTCCCGTGAACACTTCCTGAACCCAAAGCTTCGACTTCGAACCTTCGAAAACCCGCGAAACTCGAGTTTCGGTATCCACGCGTAGCCCTCGCCGAGTACTCCGACTTTAAATCTTGGCCCGACGTGAGATGATCATTCGAGCTCCGTAGATCTTAGAGAGAAGGTGGAGCTTCTCTCTCTAACTTTTCTTCTCCAAACACGAAATCTTCAACGAAATTGCGTGTTGTCGGTACCCACGCAGAGTCTCTCATATGTATGAACTTTAAATCTTGGCTCGACGATTCGACCACCCGATCTTCGTAGGATTGTAAAGAGAATAGGAGTTTCTCTCATTTCTCTTCTAACTCACGCCTAATCGTCCAAAATCGCCAAATGGGGAGAAGAAAATGTGATCTTTCTCTCTTTCCTTTTAAGTTTGTTGGATGTGGGGCCCACTTTGTTCCATAAGGGCCCAAGGACCTGTCCGTTCATTTCTGTCCTCGAAACAATTTATTTCTTTCGCTTTAATTCATTTTAAATGAACTTAACCTCCAAGCTTATTTCCGACTCCCGAGATCCTCATAAAAATCTCGTCCTTGGAGTCATTGCAACTCACCACTCAAAAACTCGTAAAAAATTTCCGATTGTCTCAGAATTCAACGAAATTTTTGGGTCACTAGATTTCGCGATACGAATTTAACGACGCAGTTCGTTTCGTCATCTGAGATCTAAATAATTTTCTAGGCTTCCCTAAACCATTATGGCAATTTATTATTATTATTATTATTTTTCCATTTTTCCTGAAAATTTCTAATTTTCCTGGGTTTTACATTCTTCCCCCCTTAAAAGAATTTCATCTCGAAATTCCACACATAATCACGTCAACTCATATGCATATGTAATGTGCACTATGTCATGCATATAACTAGTAATTTAATTTCTAAACGACTAGACTGTGTATCTTCATCCCTAAACAAGAAGGGATAGGTGGCTCGCATCGTGTCCTCGCGCTCCCATGTTGCCTCCTCCACTCCACGGTGTTGCCACTGTACTTTTACTTGCCTCACGGTCTTGCATCGTAAAACTTGATCCCGGCTATCCATAATACATACTGGTCCCTCCATGAAGGTCCCATTCGTGTCAACTCAGAATCTTCCCAATCCACTACATGTCGGATCCGAATATATTCGAGCATCGAGACGTGAAACACTTCACATGGACACTTTGATAAGCTCGGCGGTGCCAAACGGTACGCATAAGGCCCACCCTCTCGAGTATCCGAAGGGCTCAATGAACCCTACACGCCCCGTCGCTAAACCTGACTACTCCTCTCTTAGGCATCACCTTCAAGAAGACGTGATCTCCAACCTCGAACTCTAGGGGTCGACGTCGCCTGTTAGCGTAGCTCTTCTATCGGCTTTGAGCCATGAGAAGACATTGCCATATCAAACTCACCTTCTCGGAGGTGTCTCTAATTAGATCAAGATCAGTGATGGAGCTCTCTCCTACCTCTGTCCAGCAAATCGGTGATCGACATGGCCTCCCATACAACGCCTCATAGGGTGCCTTCTGTATACTCACTTGATAATTGTTGCTTGCACGACCTAATTCAAGGGCAAGGTTCTTCCCGCCACCCTTATGATCCAAGACGCATGCTCACAAAAGATGTCCTTTAAAAATCAGATGGTCCTCTCCGACCACCATCCGGCTCCGCGGGGTGGAAGGCGGTGCTCATCATCAACCACGTCCCCATAGCTTTTTGGAAGCTCTTTCAAAAGTGTGCCGTAAATCTCGGGTCTCTATCTGAAACTATGGACACTAGCACTCCATGTAGCCAGACAATCTCTCGTATATACAATCAGCAGAATTCCTCCAATGTGAAGGTCATTCGCACGGCTAGAAAATGTGCCGACTTCGTGAGCCTGTCCACTATCACCCATACCACATCATGTCTCTGCGGTGTCCGTGGCAAGTGGGTCACAAAATCCATCGTGACATGCTCCCACTTCCACCGCTACTCCAAAGGCCGGAGTATCTCGCTGGCTTCCGGTATTTAGTTTTTACTTTTATAAATAGAATGCAGGATAATCGTAGAACAAACTTCAACGTGTCGCTTCTTCCACTCCGCATAATCGGTAACGTAAGATCACAATACATCTTCGTACACTGGATGCACAACAAATCATGCTGAACTCTTGAAGGATCTCCTCTCTCAGATCGGTCAACTAGGGAACCACAACCCATCCCCTATAACGAAGATTACCATTTGTGTGGATGGCCCAGCCTTCGTCACCCGTACCTGCCTGTACTCGGTCCTTGATGGACACTATCTCTACGTCCTGCCCTTGGGACTCAATCACTCTGCTCAATAGGGATGGCGTAGCCACCAAACTCCCTAATGCTCCCTGAGCCTAATCACTGTACTGCAACCTAAACTATCCCACAGTCTCGAGCATCTGCCACTCTAGAGAAGCTATACTAGCCAGTGCTCCCCATGACTTTCTATTGAGTGCATCAGCCACCACATTTGCCTTACCAAGGTGGTAATGCAAAGTCAACACAATCAAATCAGCTAAAAATTCTATATCCTGGATAACTATGGGGCAATTTTTGTACACCCTATTCACATTGACACTGTGCCTCAAAGGACTAGTTATGAATATCATATGATAGTCAGCCCCACTACTATCACCTTAGAGAAACACATGCTCAATGCATACAAGGAATGAGTAGATCCGTGGTCTATTAATGCATGCATTTCAATAATACCTAAAGAGCAAAGAGGTACAGATAGCTCAAAGAATAATTTGGTGCCTCTGGTCCCCACGAGCCTTCATAGCATATGCTCGTATGCATGGAAGTCATAGATTCCATCTACCGTCTCACTATGCCTCCTCATCCTTTGTTATGCTAGCTCGACCCCTCGAATTTCTAAATTTCATCTTCAGTTGACAAGCAGCTACCTGGGACCCTCTTCGCATTTTAAGGATTCCTATTGTCCCTTAACTCTTTGGGACAATTTGACATAAAATGTTTAGTGCCCAAGATCCAAGCACCCTTATGTTAACAATTTGCAAACTCCCAAATGTCAGCGATGGCAATGAGGGTAATTTTTGAGTTTCTCATAGTTCCGTCGAAGCACCTCTACCGCATTTTAGGTGCTATACTAGCCCTTGCCTTCTTCCTCCGGTAGTAGAGTCAGTGATTCCGTCAGGATTATCTAACTCTCTTCCCCGAGAAGGAAGAAGTTCCTTGGAAACCCTGGCTTTGAATCTTTCACCGCTTGCCTCAAATCTTTCCACTTTCACTGCGAGCTCGCACCAACCGATAGAAATTCACCCATCAAGAGATGTCGAGGAACCAAGTACCACTTTATGGACTCATTTATCTATCTTTCACTGTCTACACCGAAATGCTTCTGAGGATCGACTCAGCATATTTGCTAAGATGACTCGAACTCCTTCACTCACTAATTAATAGTCTTGTTTCAAAGTCGAATCGTTCCACTGGGTCTCCTATACACCTCTCGTAATGCTTACCGAACTCTTGGACAAAGAACTCCCAAGGCATGTGGATCCGGAATCATCGAACTTTTCAAAGACTAATTTCCACTACCATATGCCTCACTCGCAATGAGATCGCATGACACTTTTTAATTCAAAGAGCATCTAACTTCCTTCAATAATCTGTGAGCTTTTCCAACCAATATCCGACTTTATCGACTCTTCCATGCATATCCAATGGAATTCTCCGCCCATGTCTTCTTACCATGTCTATCAAAGCCTTAAGAGCAATGATCTATCCAATACCCGGTTGTCTTGAGATATTTCAATAAGGCTTCCGCTCGGCCGAGCATTACTTTCACTTTTTGACAGACTTAAGGATCCGGCTTTATAACCCTTGATCTCTTAGGTTAACACTATCAACCACTTCTTCTGCTGAATTGGGAGGGCGATCCATCATATTCATAAATCAAAGACATCCACATCAGGCTAACACATTACTTTACATATGCATTTCTATCCTATACTCTATCAAGAGTCGCCTAAACCTAGGCTCTGATACCACCACTATGGCACTTCAACCTAGCACCTCTATGTTAGGAAAAGGAAGTCACGAAATCAGAGACTTTAAACTCGATTAACCGAGCCAGTTCTAAAACATTCCTTAAAATATAATCATATAATTTAACATATATTACAAAACCACTATCATATCCCACTATTTGAGGCGTTCTTCCAAAATATCACTTACATATTTACAAATCCTTTCATAAATCTAAAAGTTTATATACAACATACGCTTCGCAGTAACACGCTAACTAGAAACAATGCGTATGAGCACCTATCACGAGATGCATCTTGATGTTGATGTGGAATGTTTTGTTCTCTAGCCGCCTCCTCGGTACCTACACAGATAAACACCCGTGCTAAGCATAAAGCTTAGTGAGGATTCTTATGCATGAATGACCACTAACCATGATTATCACATTATAATACTCATGTAACTTCAATACAGGCATATATATATATATATATATATATATATATATAAACTTGTAAGTTACAATAATTCATGAACTTACCATAATTAAATAATTTAATTCATTATGTTAATCTCATGTGCTATGATAACTTCCTGTGCTTTATTTATCAAATTCCATATCATTTTAGTCATAGGATTAATGACTATTTAGGTATTTTATATTTCCATTATATTTTACAACTTAATTCCTATGTTTTTGATTCATGTTTCATTTATCAATATTGCTTTATCTTTTTTACATGTTTCATGCCCGTATATTCCAAAAAATGACATGAGAACTATATGTACCCGAGGGTACTATCACCTACAGACAGTTGATCTCTATCTGTGCTTACCGTATGACCCAAACAGGTCTACGTCATCAACCCAAACAAGGCCAACTACATCCGTATGCTGCAAAAGAATCGTATCCCTAATAAGCATGCTCATTTATCCATCTACTCCGTCATAAGTAGGCAATCGGGCTTTATTACGCTAAGACATATCTCATGACATGAATAACTATTGTTATCATGTATGCATATGAGATAAGGTCTACTATCCATTATTCCTTATCTTCATAAAGAGTACTTTCACATATCTCTCTTGTCATCATATGAATATATTCTATGCTTCTTTATATAGCAACTATACATGTATTATTTTTCTTCACATAAGAATTCATGTCCTTATTATTCCATTCCAATTATTCCCTATCATTTAGCATTAAATCATATAACTTTTTAGTCAAATTCTTTATCTCACTTAGCTAAGTTATACCGACTTATTTTCACACAAACCACTCACTAACTTTGGGAGTATATAAGAGACATTTAGGTGTCTTAAAATCCTATAGGAAAGGACATGAAAGTCATGTCCCAAAATTGGGTCCCACTTCACTTATTCTAGGTACAATGAGTTTGAAATCTCAACATGCTTCCTTTATGCACATTGTTCCTCTATGAATCTATTTTACTCAAAAATTGGGATCACTCTAATTGGATCATCCAAACTCAAGTTATGGCACTTTAATTCCAAACTGGTATGTTTGCTCAGTTTACACTAGTAACTAACTGTGAGACCCGATTTCAAGGGTCTTAACTCCATAATTTGACACTGGTTCCTTCTAATCATTTGAAGCTACAATGCTAAGGGTTCTACTCAAATTAGAATAATCACAATTTGGAGCACCAAAACTCAAAATATGTCCAAACAACAACCGGATCGCTTATGTTTTCAAAACGTAATCCAAGAATCAGTCTTTAGACCCAAATTCAAGGGTCCTTAAGTCATATCAATATTTTAGGCTCTTCTGGGAAAATGTGGTCACAAGTCTTAGGTTTCCTCTCCAACTAGAATTTCCTAAATCAGAGCACTTTAGCTGCTATGGCTAAATATCTACTTAGGTTTTAGGAAATTTTTGACAAAGATTTCCTAAACCCCAACATTTCCCTTTATACTAAAACCTCAATTGAGGACCATAAACCAAATAACAATTACCAACTACACAAACCACAATGAATTGATCTTTAAGGAACTCCCGTACCTATTTCTTGGTCACCCCAAACTCTAACTCTCCTTTCCTTCTTCACTTCTCCTTTTCTTCTCCCTTCTCTTCTTTCTTCTTCCTTCTTCTTTCTTCTTACTTAGACAAGGCTAGATCAAGGAAATGCCCTAAATTTTGGCTCTTCTCCTCCACACTCGTAAATGCCCTAGCCCCAATTGAGAAAATATCTAATCTCTAGGACTATGTTTGGTCTATCCCACTTTGGCTCTACCACTTATTCGTCCTTCCTTTTCAATCTATTTGCACTTCAAATTATCAAAATTCTTACACTAGCATATCATCTTCTTGCTTTATGACCTTTGAGTCCTTAATATGAAAAATTACCATTTTACCCTTAACTCTTGAATTAATTCCTATTTATCCTTTTTCTTACTTTTTAGCACTTAAATTCGAAAATACAAAATTTTTACTTTTCATACCACAAACTATAATAAAACTTAGTAGGGCTCCACCTTGGGGTGTTACAACCTCTTCCCTAAAAATTTCGTCTCTCTAAATTCTTTCTTGTATCAAATAGTTATGATATCGAAGCCATTGTCAGCTTGCTCCCATGTTACTTCCTCTCTATCAGGATGTTGCTATGTTCTCTACCAATGGCAATTGCTTGCTCCTTAACCGCTCACCTCCTAGCAGATAGCTTCTACTACCGTGATGAGAAATTCTATTGTACTTGCACTTGCAATGCAGGACATGAGATTCATCCGATTCATCTCAAAGATACACATGAAAGACATTGTAGTTTGGCCAACTCGAGGAAGAGCCAACCGATTAGCTACAAAAAAAAAAAAAAAATCCAACTCTTTTCTAAAATTTCATATGGATCGATGAATCTGGACTCAACTTTCCTTTCTTCCAATTTAAGCACCTTCCTCCATGGAGATACCTTTAGGAACACTTCGATCACCCACTTCATATTCTCAGTTGTCCTTCCTTTTCAAATCTGACAAGATTTCACATCATTAGCGCCTTAAACTTTGTCGACTATCTGTGACTTTCTTTAATGTCCCTTCACAATATCAGTCCAATCACTTATATTCACTAACTTTGTTCAACATATGAGTCCCCGGCATTTTCGGGCCATACAACGTCTACACAAAGGGCTATACCAATGATCAGATAGTCCGTTGTTATAGGTAAATTCCATCAATGGAATATATACCTATCCCAACTTCCGTGGAAATTTATAACACAACCTCTCATATATCTTCTAATATCTTAATTAATCTCTCTCGATGTCCATCTATTTCTAGTGAAAGTCAGACTATGTTAAGACGAGTACCCAATGCTGATTGTAACTCTTTCCAAAATCTTGACGTAAATCGTGGATCTTTATCCGACACTATCGACAAAGGCATACCATGTAATCTTACAATATCATCCACATATAGCTCAGCTAGTCAATCCATAGAATAGTCCATCCGGATTGGTACAAAATGGGTTGACTTCGTGAGTCTATCAATTATCACCCAAATAACATCATGCTTCTTTTGCTTAAGGGGGAGGCTAGATACGAAATCCATAGCTATATTATCCCATTTCCATTGTGGAATTGGAATGGGATTCAACAAGCCTGATGGTACTTGGTGTTCAGCTTTGACTTCCTGACACATCAAACACTTACACACATAATCCATTACATATCTTTTCATACCTTTTCACCAATAGTTATGTTTCAAATCTTGGTACATCTTGCTGCCTCCAGGATGCATGGTAAACACTGAGTTATGAGCTTCATGTAACAACTCTTTCTTCGGCTCACTATCAGCTGGCACACATAATCTATCTCTGAAATAAGCCCTATCCTCTTATTAAAACTCACTTACTCCATCTGAATACCGACATTTTCGCAACTTTATCATTCTTTTAAGCATCTATAATCATCTTCTTAAGAGCAAGCTGAGCTCTTAATTGAGCTGGTAAAGCTCCATCAGCCGTTATTCTCCAATCATTGTGTTGAAGTGGCAAAGCTGCCATTGTCTTTCTGCTTAAGGCATCAGCCACCATATTGGCTTTCCTAGGATGGTAATCAACTATGCAGTCATAGTCTTTAAACAACTCTACCCACCTTCGTTGCTCACATTCAACTCTTTCTGAGTCAACTGATACTTGAGACTCTTATGGTCTATGTAAACTCTACACTTTTCCCTATATAAGTAGTGTCACCATATTTTCAAAACAAGCACTAACACAACCAACTCTAGGTCATGAGTAGGATAATTCTGCTCATGTGGCTTCAACCGCCAGGGATGCATGTGCCACAACTTTACCATCTTGCATTAGCACACATCCTGCATCTATCTCAGCTTATCACCGCACAGGTATACTTTACCCGGGACGGCCAGATCAACATCGGTTTAATCAAGAATTGCTTTAACCGTCAAAGCTAGCTTGGCATTTGTCATTTCACTAAACTTACATCTTTTTCTCGAAAGCAAGTTGGTAAGTGGAGATGCTATGACATAAAAGCCGTTCACAAATCTTCTATAATATTCGGCTAACCCCACAAAACTCCCTACTTTTCGTCATATTTCTGGGGTAGCTTCCAATTTACAATAATAGCTTCAATCTTAGTCGGATCAACTTTAATTCCTTTAACAGACATTAATGTGGCCTAGGAAGAAAAACTTCCTTTAAATTTAAAAATCACATTTACTCGGCTAAGTAAGAGAACTACTTTTCTCTTAGAGTTTGTAGAACTATCCTTAGATGTTGTCCATGCTCTCCCTCATTCTTGGAATACACCAATATATCATCAATAAAAACCACCACAAACTGATATAAGTAGGGTCGAAACACCCT
Source organism: Tetrastigma voinierianum (assembly GCA_016808115.1). Taxonomy (NCBI): domain Eukaryota; kingdom Viridiplantae; phylum Streptophyta; class Magnoliopsida; order Vitales; family Vitaceae; genus Tetrastigma; species Tetrastigma voinierianum. Next base: position 249,718 of record JAEQBH010001568.1, on the reverse strand, counting down.
ATTCATCAAATCCATAAATACCGCTGGTGCATTCGTCAACCCAAAAGGCATTACTAAAAACTTGTAATTACCATATCGGGTCCTAAATGCATCTTCACAGACAAGATCTTTTTTAACTAACTGTAATACCTAGATCACATATCTATCTTTAGAAAAGATACATGCTCCCTTAAACTAATCAAATAAAATGTTCTATTCTAGTGACAACGAGCAATTTGTTCTTCACTGCTACTTTATCGATATGTCTATAATCAACACATTCGCAATGTGCCATCCTTTCTTCACAAATAAAACAAAGCACCCCAAGGAGAACACTAGGTCTAATAAACCTTTATCTAATAGCCTTGTAATCAGCAAATTTCAATTCTTTTAATCTGTAAGGAGCCATCCTATGAGCCCTAGAAATCAAGTTGTTCCCGGTACAATCTCTATGGACAAGTCCACTCTCTCAAGTGGAATACTGTAATCCCTTCAAGGAATTACATTTAGAAATTCCCTTAATATTGAAATCTGCCACATCTACTTCACTTCTCATAGAGTTAAGTATCAAGGCAAAAAAATGCTCACATCCTTTCCTTTAAAATATCCTAGCCTACATAGCTGAGATCACATTGACATCGTACAGATCTAATGCCCTCAGACTATCACCTCGCACCGGTCGTATACGTCAACACTACTGCCTTATTTCCACAATCTAATATAGCTTTATGCTTAGATAGCCAGTCCGCACTCAAAATCAAATCAAATTCCCTAAAGGCGTGAGCAATCAAATCGGTTGAAAATTCTCTATCCTGGATAAGTATGGGGTAATTTATGTACACCCTATTCACATTGACACTATGCCCCAAAGGACTAGTTACATGCATATCATATGATAGCTGCTCCACTGCTGTCACCTTATCGAACACATGCTTAATGCATACATATGAATGAGTAGATCCAGGGTCTATTAATGCATACATTTCAATACCATAAAGAGAAAATATACTAGCAATAACTTCTGGTGCCTCCTGGTCCCCACGAGCCTTGATAGCATATGCTTGTGCTGGTGCTGAAGTCATAAGACGATCTACCATCTCCGATATTATCAGGCCTTCGTCCTTGCGCCGGCTTGACCCCCTGATCTCTACCTTTATCTCGAGTTGATGGTGGTGCCGCATCTCCTCTCGTCGGCTTCCATGATTCATATTAACCTTGACTCTTTAGGACAATTTTCCATAAAATGTTAAGTGCTTCCACATTTGAAGCACCCTCATGTCAATAATTTGCAAACTCCTAAATGTCGTCGATGGCAATGAGGACACTTTGAAGTTTCTCATGGTCTCGTCGAAGCACCTCTAATTGCATAAAGTGTTATACTAGGCCTCTTGCCTTCTTCCTTCGGTAGTAGAGTCAGAACCGATTCTGCTTAGGATTCTCTAACTTTCCGAGGAGGAAGAAACTCCTTAGAAAACCCTTCTTATAGAATCTTTCTCCGCCGCTTGCCTCAAATCTTTCCACTTTCATCATGTGAAATTGCACCAATTGGATAGAAATTCACCTGTCAAGAGGATGTCACAGCGCTATAATTCTTTATGGACTCATTCAGCCATTCAAATTGCCTCGCATCGAACAAGCTTGGTGAGGACTGACTCAGTGCATTACTTAAGATGATCGAATTCTTCTCATACTGTACCACGTGATAGGTTCCTTTGCTTCCAAAGTCGAACTGTCTACTCGGGTCTCCTATACATCTCTGTAACGTACTTTGCCCTGAACTCTTAGACAAAGAACTCCCAAGGCATAGGATCTGGAATCCTCAACTTTTCAACACCAATTTCCATAAGTCATATGCCTCACTCTGCAATAGTGAGACTGCACATGATACTCTCTGATCAGGAAGGCATCTAACTTCCCCAATACTCTGTAGCTTCTTCCAACCAAGATTCTAGCTTGTCGACTCTTCCATGCTTGTCTCTTCATGAATTCTATTCCATGTCTTCTACCATGTCTATCTGAGCCTTAGAGTGCCACATCCCCAATACTGTTATGTCTTTAGATATCTCAAGAAGGCTTCCATTGCCCTACTGAACATTACTTTCAATTTTGATTTAGAAGGACTATAAGTGCATAACCCTGATCTCCTTGGTTAACACTCAAATTTCGCTTTCTTCTAACAATCGAGGGCCATCCATCATATTCAAAACAAAGACATCCACACGTGCCAATACATTACTTTACATATGATTTCTATCTTATGCTCTATCTAGCCTACATAAACCTAAGCTCGATAAGACCACCGTGGCACCCTAACTGCACCTCTATGTTAGGAAAAGGGTGTCACAAATCAGACTTTAAACCCGATTAACTGAAAGGGGCTCTAAACATCTTTAAAATATAATATATAATTCTAAATATATATTACAAACCATACTATCATATCCCACTATTCGAGGCGTTCAAAATATCACTTTACATATTATTTACTGTTCCTTTCGTTGTACCAAAAGTTTATATACAACATATCGTCAGAGTAACACGTTAACTAGAAACACTAAGGTGTGAGCACCTATCGATGAGATGGCCCTGATGTTGATGTGGAATGTCTCGTTCTCTAGCCGTCTCGCACTCACACTGATAAACACCCGTACTAAGTATGAAAGCTTAGTGAGGATTCTTACACATGACACCACTAACCATGATCATCACATTATAATACTCATGCAATCCTTGTTATGCATATATATATATATATATATATATATAACCATATGTTCTGTAAGTTACAATAATTCATGAACTTACCACAATTAAATAATTTAATTCATTATGTTAATCTCATGTGCTATGCTAACTTCCTGTGCTTTATCTATCGAATTCCATATCATTTTAGTCATAGTATTAATGACTATTAAAGTATTAATGACTATTTAGGTATTTTATATTTCCATTATATTTTACAAATTACTTCCTATGTTTATGATTCATTTTTCATTTATCAATATCGCTTTATCTCTTTTTACATGTTTCATGCCTGCATATTAAAAAAAAAATGGATACAGGAAAGAACTATATGTACGCGAGGGTACTATCACTGTACGAGATAGTGATCTCTATCTATGCTTTACTATATGACCAAAACGGGGTCCATGTCATCAACCCAAACAAGGCCAACCATATCTATATGCTGCAGCAACTGTATGTTGGGTTACAGGATGAATATCCAATCTGATTGGAACATAAATGCAGCGGAATTTATAAAATTTTTATCCCTTAACCCACCAAAGATCATGCTTCATAAACCAAGGAAGGGTAAACGAAACTTTACCTCTTGTAGATCGATCTGGCTGCTTCAAAGCTCAAGGCCTTGGTTTGTTCTGATCTTCAAAGGTGCTGCCTTTCCTAAAGCACCACCTCTACAAGCATCCACACACGTAACAAAATAAACGATCTTTGAATGCTAGTTCGCTGCCTCAAAACGAAATTAGGTTTTTCTTCTCTCCGCTTTTAGGCTGGTTCACTTTGTGAAAGACAACTACACACACAAATATACATGTCTCACATATATATTTATATAAGCTCCTAGTGGTTTTCAAATAAACTTGAATTTATTATATATTTAAAACGCTTTTAAATAATAATAATTTAAATTCAAATCCTTATCTCATAAGGAAACTAATTAAATATTTAACCATAACTGTGAACTATAACCGCGGTGTAATAAACGACTTATTATGTAAAATCATAACTGCGAATATGTAATAAATGAATTTATTACGTAAAACCATAAACTGCTATGTAATAAACGAACTTATTACGTAAGACCATAACCAAGTATGTAATAAAACGAATTCTATTAAGGTAAAACCATAACTCGTTATGTAATAAATGAATTTATTATAGAGAGTGAAAAACCATAACCATATTATTATTTGTTCTTAATGTGCGATCTATAGGTCTAATTAATACTGGCAAAGAGTTCAAATCACATTTTGATCCTACAAGTCATAAGTGGCCTCTAGCAAGACATTATGACTACCTGCTAAATGAAAAGCTCATGATCCGAGACAACCTTAATATAGCTAATGACATAATCCTTTTGTCTCATGATATCTTGATAGAATATAAGGCATGGACAAAGTCAACCTTATATCGTTCTATCTTTGATTACTCGAAACCCAATTAGACTGACTAAACAAATGACATTGATCTCCATCAATTCATTTGAGCACGGCCATGCATTTCTCAGTCTCAATTGTCGAGGGGACCCAGAGATATCTCTCTTATAATAAGAGGGACAAATTCCATCTTAATCGCTCATATCTCACTACATAATTCTTATTATGTTCAAGTATAACCTTTATAGTCATCCGATTAAAGACAACGTTTGATTATATCAGCAAACACACATTCCTTATGTTGAGAACTATAGCGATCTCAGTCGTTGATTTAATGACACAACTATTAGAGATTAACTTATGACTTTGATCCATGTATTAATTCCCAAGATTCCGGTCCTGTCCAATATTTGTTCTCAACAAATAGATATAAATTTGATTTGTATCTCATACACATATTCATCCATGAATATCAATCAAACTTTATACTAATCTTAATTCATTGTTATTCCCATAACAATAACCGATTAGGGACATTTAGAATAATTAATAATATTATTCAAGGACATTATATATAATAAACATGCAAATCATCATAATAATAAATTCTCATAAGTAGTCAAAATACCATGTCCATACAATAGGCCTAGAGCACTATTACTAACACTGTATCCCTAATAGGCATGCCCATCTATCCATCTATCTGGTCATAAACAGACATTTTCAGTACATATCCCATATACATGAATAACTATTGTTATCATGTATGTGTTAAAACCAAACTGTATGATGTGATCAGTGTATGACAAGCTTCTACTACTGCCACTCAAGAACTTTTCAGTCCCCTGCAACAGCGCCAAAAACTTGTTAAGACCATTTTTCATATACATAAAAAATTTGATTTGTTCTTTTCTTGTAAAATGATTCATTTAAAATTTGTGTGTGTGGTCTTGATTACTGCAAGTTGACAGGTCGTACAAGTAATAAAAATAGATATTTAAATTTCAGATATCATTCCCACGAGGAAGGATAATAAATCAAAAGACTAACTACTCCCAACTACTCAAGATCATTACTATTTGAACTCCACTATTATGATGATAAGAGGACTAAAAATGTAGTCCTATACTGAAATCTTAAATATACAAAAGTAAAGTTTAATAAAATTGGGGTTGAGGATTCATTGAGTGAGACAAAACTTGACATGGATCAATTAGTAATAATCAATTTCTCAGATCATTTCCTCGATTCAGGCTTTCAACCATAAATTGGAAAATTGAGTTTGTCAAAGATGCAAGGTAGTATGGTTTGGATTTCTCCCTTAACCATACTTTTCACTGATTAAAGGTTCATATTCATTTCTGAGACATAATTCTAATCAGTTACTTGTAATATGTAACCCTTTTTCCAATATTTAAGTATTTGTCCTTTTCAATACTTCATACTAAGATCTTAGGACTAAAGAATTCTTGCTCCCATAGACAGGATATTGTAAGCCTTCTCCAATTTTTTATTGACACCTCATCCTAAACGTCTGATGAAAATTTCCATCTCCTTGATTAGATCTTTGCTAACAAGGGATCAAAATCAATTTAGCAGAAAGATGAGAGACCTCTAAGTGATTAAACAAATACTTCATTCAACCATCCTGAAATTATAAGTAAGTTGGTGATCTATTTGAGTAATCCTTTAAAGTTCATTAGTTCCATAGTATTAGTCTACCATACCCACAAGGAACTACTCTCCACTCTCAAGATTCTCCATCTCTGTGTCACCTGCAGGCCTCCGAAATCGTAACTAGATACAAGATTGCATTGGGTACACAAAGACAGATAAGAACAAAGTAAATTTATAAACAAATAATTAACAAAAGAAATTCAAGAATTCTAATTAAAGCTTTCTTCCACCTTATGCATAAAAATTACTATCATTAATGAACCATTCCCAGTGAACTCAACTTTTCAAAACTGGTTTACTCATATCAATGACTAACTGATCAGGAAAATTCACTGAAGTCATAAACGAATTGAAATAAATGAACTCCAAAAACTTTCTATCATCCATTTAAATCAAAACAAAGAATGAAAAGATTGATCTTATAAAGAAATACCAACTCGAAGTTGCACTTCAATACAATACCCAAATCAAGAAAATTAAAGGAAAATTAAAGGAAAACTAACAAAATAAAACTACACTAACACTAAAACTAAATCTACTAAAATGGAAAATAAAAAAAATAAAAAAAATAAATATACAAGAGTCTTCAACCACCCAAATGTCTTGGAGTTGCCGAAGCTGAGCACATTGTCCTAGAAGCGTGTGTATTTATAGGCTTTCTAATGTTGGGCCTCACTTCATTAATTGCGTTGTGGGTCTCCAAAATTCTGGCCCAAATTGGTCTCTTTGTCGCGACATAGAAAGGTCTATCGCGAGCAGAGCTACTGGTCTTGTTACCTCATAGCTTTATTTATTGCGACCTATTTCTCCGAACTTGGTACTGATTGTGCTACATATACTTTGATAATGTCGTGACATAAATTTACTTAGCAGCCTTGTTCTTGTCTCGATGGGGAGCCTTGTGTAGCGACACTAAACTTGTTTGCAAACCGCCTTCTCATGTCCTTGTCCTTTAGAGTTTGGTCGAACATAATTTTCCTCACAAGAATGCATACTTACTTTTCATTTCTCGATTAACTCACGCGATTGCAGATTTCTTTGAGTCCTTAGCAATTTCTATCGCGACAGGAAACTCCTTTGTCATGATAAACTTTTCTTCTTTGATTCTTGTCGCTTGCTGAGCTGTTTGTCGCGACATAGAATTATCTGTTGCGACACAATTGCCTTGGCTATTCTCGGTTCTTTTTCAATTTTTGTCGCTACCCAATTTTTCTTTGTTGCGACATAATTTTATCATTCCATAGCTTTTATTATCGCAACAGAAAACTTCTTTGTCGCCATTCTTCTTGTGTTACTCTTCAGCTTCTTGTCGCGACAGGGAATTCACCTCCTTCAAGTTTTGTTTGTCGTGACAGAAATAATCTTTGTCGCGACAAAGATTTTATTGCTCTTGGTTGTGAATTCTGAATGTTATGTCGCGACAAGATTTTCTTTGTTGTGACAACAATTCTTCCTTGAGCTGGCTTGATGCTGAAAACTTTGTCGCAACATAAAAACACTTGTCTCAGTTGACTTGTGTTGTAATCTGAGCAATTTCTGTTGTGACATAATTGTCTTTTGTCGCGACAGAGTTTATCTGTTAGCCTTCAGCTTTTTATATTGCGACATAAATTATATTATCGTGACACAGCTTCTTTGCTCTCTGTTTTAATCATTGTTGTGACAGAGTCAAGAATTGTCGCGACAGTTTTCTTCACAATCTTCTTCAATAATGTTGCGACAGAAAAACTCTTTGTCATGACAAAATTTCTCTTTTAGCCATGGAGTTCTTTCTGAGCTTTGTTGCGACATTTAGTTGCTAGCTGAGACATAGTTCCTTTGGCCTGCTTGAATTTTGTGTCGCAACATACGAAAATTATGCCACAACAAAGACTGCTGCATTTTCCACCTTTCTGCTTCTTTTCTGCTTGTTTTCTCTCATTTTTCAATTAACACCTACAAAACATAAAGTATATGAATATTCAATAATTTGGCATAAAAATAGATCTGAAACTATTAAAAACATGCTAGAAAAATGGATTAAAAATAGATTAGTTTTAGACTCATCAGTATGCATATGAGATATTCACTATCCATTATTCTCATCTTCATAGAGAGTACTTTCACATATCTCTTGTCATCATATGAATATATTCTATGCTTCTTTATATAGCAACTATACATGTATTATATTTTCTTCACATGGCTAGAATTCATGTCCTTTATTATTCCATTCTATTTATTTCCTATTATTTAGCATTAAATCATATAACTTTTAGTCAAATTCTTTACCTCACTTAGCTAATAAGTTATACTAACTTATTTTCATACAAAACCATCTCCACTAATCCATTGGGAGTATATAAGGGATATTTGGACGTCTCAAAATCCTATAGGAAAGAACATGAAAGTCATTTCCCAAAATAGGGTCCAACTTCACTTATTTTCTATGTACAATGAGTTCAAAATCTTAACATGCTTCCTTCATGCACATTGTTCCTCTTGGGATCACTTCATTTGGATCATCCAAACTCAAGTTATGGCATTTTAATGCCAAAATGGTCTGTTTGCCCAGTTTACACTGGTAACCGACTGTGAGACTCGATTTCAAGGGTCTTAACTCCATAATTTGACACTGGTTCTTTCTACTCATTTGAAGCTACGGTGCTAAGGGTTCTTCTCAAATTGGAACCATCCAATTTGGAGTACCAAAACTCAAGATATGTCCTAACTAATCAAGACTGCTTTGTTTTCAAAACAGAACCAGTAACTAGTCTTTAGACCCAAATTCAAGGGTCCTTAAGTCATATTAATATTTTAGGCCCTTCTTGGAAAATGTGGTCACAGGTCTTAGGTTTTCTCTCCAACTAGAATTTCCTAAATCAGAGTACTCTAAGCCAAGTTATGGCTAAATAATTCACTTAGGGTTTTGGGGAAATTTTGACAGCATCTCCCCTAAACCCCAACATTTCCTTTATACTAAAACTCTTCAATTGAGGATCACAAACCAAATAACAATTACCAACAACACAAACCACAATGAATTAATCTTCAAGGGAGTCCTGTACCTATTTTTTGGTTACCCTAAGCTCTAACTCTCTTTTCCTTCTTCACTTCTCCTTTCTCTTCTTTCTTCTTCTTTCTTCTTACTTGGATAAGGCTAGATCAAGGAAATGAGAGAAATCAAACCATAATTTTGGCTCTTCTCCTCCACACCCGTAAATGCCCTAGCCCCAATTGAGAAAATATCTAATTTCTAAGACCATATTTGGTCTTATCCCAATTTTGGCCTAAATTTCCATTTTTGCTATTTGGTCCTTCCTTTTCAATCTATTTGCACTTCAAATTATCACAATTCCTACACTAGCATATCCTCTTCTTGTTTTATTACCTTTGAGTCCTTAATCTAAAAAATTACCATTTTACCCTTAACTCTTGGATTAATTCCGGCTTTATCCTTTTTCACTCTTCACACTTAAATTCCGAAAAATACAAAATTTACTTTTCTTATACTACAAAACTGTAATAAAACTACTAGGGTCTAATTCGGGGTGTTACAATTCTATGGAAACAATATAGCCTACTTGGGATCCCAACACATTTAAAATCTTTAAAGACAAGGTATCTATGGGCATGGTGATCAAGGCAAGCTTTTCCCTCAATTTCTCAATGAATCATTCCAAAAGAAATTTAGTGAAAATGGTATGTTAGATCTCAAACGTAGACGGAAGTTTCAAGAAACTTTTCAACCAAACTCAGCTCACTCATTCGAAAGACAATAACAAAACTAGGTTAAGAACGCTCCTTTCATTTAATACTGAAACTAGAAAGTAGGATGCAAATGCTGGCAAGCCTGAAAAGACCACAGCGTGATCCATCACACACTCTGCAAATGGTTAATGGCATCGTACAGTTCCCTAACTTCACCTCAAACACTCAATTAGAAAACCAAAGCACCTACTTGTGAGACTGAACCATCCTTTGTCTCATGTAACGAGCAGTGAAGTCAATGACTCCCAACTAGTTGGCTTAGGGCATTAGACTTTGAAAGGCCCCTCAGACTGAGCCCAGAATTCCAATTGGAACAACTCACTTATTTATCTTTTTTTCTTTCTTTTCATATATTTGCTTTTCTATTTTTTTTCTTTTTCTTCTTTTTTTCTTTTCTTTTTGCTAATGTGGGGATAATTGACTCTCTTTATTGAGGTGTCCCAACACTATGGAAGTTAAGGTCTCTCAAGGTATGTTTAGTTTGAGAAGAAGAGGTTGAAACCTCGGTGTACAAATGAGATTTGATGTGTGTGTGCACGAGTTCCATTAAGAAGTGGTTCCTTGAAAAACTTGAAGGCTCTACAACCAAGCCTCCCACAACCACTAGATACACTCAATCTTAGATCACATAAATGTGATGATATCCCAAGTTTTAGCTAAATAAAACAAACTTTTGAAGTACAATGTCAAAGCATTTTCCAAACAGTTGTTAAGCACCAAACCAACTCATACGAGACACAAAACACAAACACAAACATGTATAACACAATATACTAAAGAAATCCAAAGCTGATTCTAACACAATTTGTCCCCCCAAACTTGAACAAAACATTTCCCTCAATGAAATTGAGCATGAAAAACAAAGAGGAAGAGAGGACTCCCTTGAAGATGTTTATCCCATTTCTCTTGCCTTAGAACCAACTTTAGGACTTCAAAAAACCTGAAAAGAACAACTAAAACAAAACAAAACAAGATCAAACAAGAAAAATTCACTATAAAAAAACTAGAAAATGGAAAGGAAACATTACTAGCTTGGGTTGCCTCCTAAGAAGCTGCTTTGTTTTTCTAGAGTCTAGCTTGACTCTACCAACTACGGATAGGTTGGTAATTTCTACCTCCATCAGTTCCTAAGAACCAGTAGTTGTGCTCAATTAACAACTAATTCGTGGCACAGAGGGTATCCGGAATAAAAAAAATTTATAAACCTAATTCCCCCTATTGTTGTAGCATGGCTACTGCAGTGTAGTGGCTCTAGGGTCAAACACAAGGATGGGTTTTCTTCGCAAAAATTGGAAACTGAAAATAAAATAAGTTAAAATGTACAAGAGAACTCCTCAAGTGTTCAGTCACCGGGGCTGATTCCCAGGCAACCGAGGGTTTCCTGTGGTCCTTCCTTGTGTCAGGAGGATGACCTATAGTCATTTCCCAAACAGATCTTCATTTAGCTATAAAAATTGACCCTTAATAACTATCCTTTGAAAAATGGCATCCACTGGCCATTAGTGCTCTCAGTCGTTAAAACACAAGTCACCTTAACTCACCTTCCAATGACTCATAAATGATAACTAACGAACATCAATGAATCTAACATTAAGCATCCAATGAGCTCAAAAGCTTACCAAGTAATAACCATTCAAGGTGACTCAAAGGGATCAAAACCTAAAGTTAAAAAGGGAGAACAAGAATCAAGAAGTGGATACCGCGTGAAAATATGAAACCCCACCGCCCTCAGATCCTTTGCCTAGTAGCCTTCTTATTCAAGGAGAAAGAGGTTCTAGCCACTCATCCTCTGAGTTGTCATCCTCGGAGGGTGTTTGGCTAGTGAGAAAGGGAGAGAAAATGAGAGAAAGTGGGAGAAAATGAGAAAGAGCGAGAAGAGCTAAAACTTCCCGCCCAAAAACTTTATTAATGAAGAAGAAAAGTCTCCCAAAAACTAAAACTGCTTACAATTTCTCATGTGGGGGCTTTTATAGCCAAACCCCAACACAAAATTACCAAAATAACAAAAAACAGGGGGACAAATTGGGAAGAAACAAAAAATGTAACAAAAAAGTCAAAAAGTCAAAGGCTGCCAGGAAATAAGTGAACATGGCGGTGTAAGCAAGGCAATTTCGCAGGTTGCAACAGTAACACCGCAATCTCAAGACCGTGAAATTTCGTAGTGTTACGAAATTTTTGGAACCTTGTGAGATTTCACAATTTCACAGCCCTTGCGCAATTGCTGCTGCTCCTATTTCTTATGCTTTCTGCTTCTCTTTTCTTATGGTTTATGAACTGCAAATTGAAGTCTATCTGGCTTCACTATGATTGAGCTTATCAAAAACTTTGGCATGATTAGAAGAAAACTACAAAATTTGCCATACAAAAATGAGATTAGTAGTCTTGTTAGGTCCTTAACATGTCAATCGTTAATAGTACATTACTACACAAAAAGTGCTCCAAACCTGTATTAATAAGGGTGTAAAATAGCACTATTTGGGTAGTAATCAACAACTTGAGCACATAATCTTCCACGATCTTTTTTTTTTTTCTATATATATATATTTTTTATTCACAATGGTGGCTTCTATTTCCTTATTCAACTGAATAATGTACTCTTCCACCTTGGAAATGGGGGTTACTTTCGCAATGTCAAAGTCCTCATACATCTCACCCCATGGAGTCATCTCCGGAATGGTCTTTACAACTTCTTTTGTCGTATCATGTGATTCCGAAGAAGTTGGCTCATCTTCCTTTACAACTAAGATTTTCCATTCTTCTGTATCATTCACCACTCTTTGAAGCTTATCAAGTTCTCCATTGCTTGAGGTGATATCCTCATTATAGATCAAGCCTTCTTTTTCTTTAATCACCTAAATATTGAATGGCAAGTTCTTTTGTTGTCCTTTAAAGGACGGTTCAACCATATTCTCTCCCTCATTCATGTATTTGGCCACTTGCTCTTGTACACTCATTCCCTTCTCTTGTAGAGGTTGATGTATCTCAAAGTTTGATTGAGTATAAGAAGTGGCCATAGGAGTCATTTCCTCTTTTATGGATAAATCAACCCCACACTTAGATAATTTAACCATTGTGAAGGCTAATTCATCCACTTCACTTTTGAAGTTTGACTCCTCTTGTGAAGGTTTGTTTACCCCCTCCATGAATTGAGCTTGAGATCTTCTACGTTTAGCCATGTTTGCCTATAGGTTTGTCATTGTCTCTTGTAAAGGCGATCTTATCTCATCTTGGACATGAGACCTAGGCAAACCAACTTGAGAATAGTCCATATCGGGCATTGATCTTGAAAATGCAACTTGAGCCATAGCTAATTCAGCTTGACTTCTTTTCATTTCAGCCATGTTTTTCTCTAGTCTTGAATTGGCCATTTTAGCCCTTGTCTTAGCTAATTCAGCCATGATTTCTTCCAAGCTTGATCTTTGGACATGTGGAGAGTGGAAAGTATCTTGTCTCTCTTCCCATGAGGTGCTCGAGTGATGATCCCATCCAACATTATTACTATTTAAGTATGGGGTACCTCCATATCGAACATGATCCATAGACATGTGGGTTCCACACTTGACTCCTCGCTCTTTAATGATATTCATTGGCCATTTGCCTCATTCTTAGTTGTTGAGTAAGAAGGGACAATTCAGTTGTTAAATCCATAAAAGGATCCATTGTGATTGAAACCTATAAAACATAAATAAAATAGACAAAGAAAATAAAACAAGACTAATTATATCCAAAGGAGAGTAAAGCTATTTCGAATCAATATTAATAAAAGCACCAATTCCCAACGACGCCAAAAACTGACAGCGTAAGATGTGTATATGGCCATATCGCCTATGTGCACAAGTGCACGCGTCGCCTCAAGTAATATAATGAAAGTAAGAGTATCGTCCCACGGAAAATTGGGTTACTAAGTACCGACTCTAATCTAGCCTAGGCTCTATTTGGATGGTGGAAAAACTGCAGAAAAACTTAAAGACGCTAATTTAAGCATGCAAGAATGACTCAAATAAGAGTAAAAGGCCTTAGGGCATAGATTTCACCTAAACAATTATGTATGAACCTCCCAACCCAATTAATCAATGTTTATTTCAACATGAAGATGACAATTTCACTAGTGTCTATGCGAATCTCTCTCGAGCATCCGCACATTACCCTTAGGATTAGGTATTTTGCATCTCTGCTCAACCCTAGATTTCTAAAGGCGCATTAAACACAAGAAATCCTAATACGACACCTAATCTCATTTATATCTCTATCTCATGATAATTAAATGGTAAATCATCCATGGTCTAATTTTGACTCTCACCTCTCAGATCTTGAATCAAACCACAAATCATGCAAATATTGGCTAAATACCTACAAGCATTAAGATCAAAATAAAATACTTAACATAAATATGAAATAAAACAACAATCAATAGAAATTAGGAGAGATTCATACAAATATGTCTTTGGCTACATCTAACCCCTAAGAAAACTAACTAGAACATAAATGGAAAAAGAAATACAACCATCAAAAGAAAGAGGAATGAAAAAAAAAAAAAAAAAAAAACACCGAATTGTAGCCTCTTCGTCTCTCCATCATCTTCTTCTTCCTGCTTTTCTCTCCCAAAACCGAACCAAACCCTAGAGGAGGGTCAAAACCTTCAAGAAGGGAGGATCCCTAAGAGAGGGCCTTCCTCTCGTCAATTTCGAACCTCAAAACCCACCCCCTTTCAAATGCCCTAATTTCTTCTTTTAATGGTCAACAACAGAGAGAGAGGAGATGAGCTTTGGCAAAAAAACATGGGCCTAACATCCACACTATAGCGTGGAAAATTTGCGCTTCAGCGTGGAGAAAATGGGGAGCTACTAGAGGAGAAGAAGCCAAACCACGATATAGCGTGAGTACGCTAAAGCGTGAGAACACTCATGCTAAAACGTGAATGGGCTCACGCTATAGCATGAAGCCACTCACGCTTTAGCGTGAGTTGTTCTTTAACTCGCAAGTAGCTTCCTCTTTTTGCATCCTTCGCTCCTTCCTCCATAACTTCTTTATCTGGACTCTGAATCACGCGATCTTGGTGTCTACGGAAAGCCCTCGGATTCTTGAATCTGTCCATGCCAATGAGTGAGCCATAGAAGGACATCACATAGGAAAAATGATCACATGTTTACTGCGACTACATAATGATTTTGCCGATTTTTCTTCGATTTCGCTCATTTCCACTCAATGGTAGGTCTAATCACAAAATTAAAAAACTATAGCATTATGACACTTATTTATCTCATAAAATACTAAAACCTACGCAAAACATGGGGATTAAATGAATATTTAAGATACTCATCAACAACATCTCAAATTCGTTTCCAATCAACAAAATGTTATCCACATATATAATCAGGAAAACCACTATATCATCCATCATCTTTCTATATACATAAGTTTCCCTCTTCATTTTTATCAAACTAAAATATTTATCACTTGATCAAATCTTTGTTCCATGACTTATGCTTGCTCAAGTCGATACATGGACTTATGCAACTTGCATACCAAGTGTTCTTGACCTTTGGTTATGAAACCATCTGGTTGCTTCATATAGATGTTCTTTTCAAGATATCCATTAAGGAAGACTGTCTTGACATCCATTTGCTATATTTCATAATCATAATATGCTTCAATGGATAGAAGTATTATGATGGACTTGATCATAGCCACAGGTGAAAAAGTTTCTTCATAATCAAAACCTGATTTTTTACGATAACCTTTTGCCACCAGTCTGACTTTATATGTCTCAACCTTTCCATCTACTCATTTCTTTCTCTTGTACACCCATATACAATCAATGTGTTTAACCCCTTGGGATAATACACAAGAGTCCACATATTATTATAATACATGGATTCTAACTCTAATTTCATAGCTTCTTTACAAAATCTGAAATCTTTATCATTAATTGCTTCGTAGTAAACTGTGGGATCATCCTCATGTAACTCTGGGATTGTTAAAGATTATTCTCCCATCAACATGAGCTTAATAGGTGGTTTAATGACCCTCCCATTACGACGAGGCATATTTGGTATATTAGTATCAGGTATTAGTGGTTATGGATCAACATGGACTACATTATCTCGATAATGTGGGTTTCGCTCTTCATCCATTCATTCATATCCCTAATTATATGATTTGTGATGTATTCTTCTTCTATGAACTTGGCATTTGTACTCACAAATACCTTCATATCAGATTTACTATAAAAATAATAGCCCCTTGTACCTTTTGGATATCCAACAGACCAACACAATTCTGACTTTACATCAAACTTGTCAAATAATTACCTTAATACATAAGTGAGACAACCCCATATGTGGATATGACTTAAATTAAGTTTCCTACATGTTCATATTTCCATGGGTGTCTTTGGTATTGACTTAGATAACACCATATTCAGAATGTAAGTTGTTGTCTCTAAGGCATATCCCCTAAAGGATAAAGGTAATGCGGAAACACTCATCATTGACCTTACCATGTCTAATAGAGTTCGATTTCTTATTTCCGCCACTCCATTTTGTTGTGGAGTTCCTGGAGCACTAAGCTGAGATAAAATCCTATGCACATTGAGGAAAGAAACTAATTCAATAGACATGTACTCACTACCTCGATCAGAACGAAGTGATTTAATATGTCTTCCTAATTGTTTCTCTAACTCAACCTTAAATTCCTTGAATTTATCCAAGACCTCATATTTCTTCTTTATTAGGTACATATATCTATATCTTGAGTAGTCATCAGTAAAAGTGATGAAACACTCATAACCACCTCTTGCATGGACACTAAATGGCCCACACACATCTTAGTGTATCAAATCCAAACATTCCTCAGCTTTAACTCATTTGGCAATAAAAGATCTCTTGGTCATTTTACCTTGAGTACAATTATGACATAGTGGTATTTGCTCTAGGTTCAAAGTGGCTAATGGTCCACAACTCACTAGTCTTTGTATTATTTTCAAATTTATGCGACCAAGCTTTAAGTATCATAACTGAGTTTTATTGATACTAGACTCTTTTCTTTTCAATGATTTTTTCACATTATCAACTTGAATCATAACACAATCAATATGATATAGATTATTCATCAATGTGCCACATGTAACAACTTCATTTTCTTTCATAATAGAAATAAAAGTTTTATTAAAAGAAACTAAATAATTGTCCTTACAGAATTTAAAAACTAAAACTAAATTCTTTCTAGAATTTGGCACAAATAAACAATCATGCAAAACTACAACTGAGATCCCTTGTAGCTATGACTGATTGATGCTAACGGAAAGAAGACAAACATATTTATCTTGATAATCAAATTGGTCTTATCGGTGATGTGTTCATTAATAGCATAAGACATATATATATATAGGTGAGACATATATATATATATATATATATATATATATATATATATATATATATAAAATTAAGGTTACACGTTATTACACAAATTAAATTCCATGAGAACTTGCTATCCTACTTTAGGCAAGCGAGCTTCTCAAAGTTAATAAGATATATAATCTAATCAATCCTAAAAGTCACTTTATCGTTAGATTAGGTGGGATCGATTTCACCCTTTAAACTTGTCTCTTGAAAATATTGTGACTATTGTAGATAGTTTATTATTTTCTTCAGGTTAAGTGTATGCACCACTGATCTTAATTTCAATATTTCTTAAGAAAAGAGCCCTAACTTTAGGCTGGTTGCTCCCACTAAAATATTTATCAACTAACCATAAGGAAGTCTCTTAATTAGTATCCTCACATTTGCTCAACTTTAGGTTGATCCAAACATGAATCCAAAGATCCTTTCAGTGGAAGGTCGTAGGCTTGCTAAACCTTCTCCCACTTTATTTTGTTTTGAGTATATGTCATAATCTGCCTATTCTTAAATTCAACCAAATTTGATCTCTAAATTTCTCTAATTTAAGAAATTTCTATAGTCAAACTAATTCTAGAATAAGCACTATAAACACACTAGATATAATTTTCTCAAAGATGTAAGTTGTTTACTTTAATTTAATAATTTAAATACCTTAAAACAACAACACGTCTTAATTAAATCCATCATTTTATTAATAAATTAAATTATATATTTATTTAACATTCATCCATTAAATGATAGTTCTAGTTAAAATATAATTTGATTTCTAATAATAAATTAAATTATTTATCTATTTAACATTTATATATTAAAGGATAATTCTTGTTGAAATATAATTTAATTCATAATAATAAATTAAATTATATATCTATTTAACAATTATCCATTAAAATATAATTCTTCTTAAAATATAATTTGATTTCTAATAATAAATTAAATTATTTATTAGGATAATTATTGTTAAAATATAATTTAATTCATAATAATAAATTAAATTATTTATCTATTTAACATTTATCCATTAAAAGATAATTCCTGTTAAAATATAATTTGATTTCTAATATAAATTAAATTATTTAACAGAATAACTATTGTTAAAATATAATTTAATTCATAATAATAAATTAAATTATTTATCTATTTAACATTATCTATTAAAGGATAATTCTTATTGAAATATAATTCAATTCATAATGATAAATTAATTTATATATCTATTTAACAATTATACAAGACAATTCTTGTTAAAATATAATTTGATTTCTAATAATAAATTAAATTGTTTATCTATTTAACAATTATCCATTACAAGATAATTCTTGTTAAAATATAATTTAATTCATAACAAGAAATTAAATTATATATCTATTTAACAATTATCCTTCTTGTTAAAATATAATTTAATTCCCAAGAATAGATTAAATTATTTATCTATTTAACAATTATTTAAAGGATTATTCTTGTTAAAATATAATTTAATTCTTAAGAATAAATTAAATTATTTATCTATTTAACATTTATAAGATAATCTTGTTAAAATATAATTTAATTTATAATAATAAATTAAATTATTTATATATTTAACATTTATCCGATAAATTCTTGTTAAAAAATAATTTAATTCCTCATAGTAAATTAAATTAGTTATATATTTAATATTTATCTAATAAAAGATAAATCTTATTAAAATATAACTTAATTCTTAATAATAAATTAAATTATTTATCTATTCAATATTTATAAATCTTGTTAAAAAATATTTTAATTCCTCATAATGAATTAAATTATTTATTTATTTAACATTTATCTATTATAAGATAAATCTTGTTAAAATATAATTTAATTTCTAATAATAAATTAAATTTTATCTATTTAACATTTACAAATCTTGTTAAAAATAATTTAATTCCTCATAATAAATGAAATTAAAACTACTTTATCTAGGAATTTTCTCAATATACAAAAATAATCCAAAATTAGTTAAACAAATAATTCTAAAACTCTGCTCAAAAGAATTGAATGAAAGGAAACATGCACTTTAATTAAAATTCTTTTATTGCACAAAACGGATTTGTGCATCAAGAATTACACTCTTTCCCTTTGAAATTAGTCTGTCACCCTAAACATAAATATAATGTTATATTTATAATAGGGTTTATGTCACACCTCTATTACCATCTAACTTGAGACGCCCCCAACACGGGGTGCTCTGATACCACTTACTTGTAACTTTTTACTTTTTATCATACCATTAACTTGTTTATTCATGTATTGTTCAACATTTAACTTGAAATATATTCTGTAGCAATAGATTACAAAATATATTCAAAACTCCATAAATGGGAGTGTTCAACATATATAAAATTTTACATTACTTACAGAAAGCAAAATATATACAAAAATAGACCAAAAGGTCTTCAGTAGGCACCTAGTGGTGTGTTGGCCTTGGTTGCTGATGTGGATTGTCCGGACTTCTAGTTCCTGCTTCTCTTTTGCCTACACGGATGAAACACCCATGCTAAGCTTATAGCTTAGTGGGAAATAATACATGTGGACGACCTCTAATAAAGGTCATCACACTTTAAACAACTGCATATAACTTTAACATTCATTTACATATACACATGCTTATTCATGTTTTGAACATATCATTTATAGATATGCTTCTACATATTTTATACTTATTTGTCTTATCATGTTTCATTTCATATCATATTTCATTTATATTTTTGCTTCTTGTACTTATCACTGTATACGTATCATCACATAGCAATGCTATGCTTCTCATATCATGTCATGTTATTTGTATATTCTTATCATTTATCTTATGTTTCATGTCTGCAAATACCTTAGAACTGAATATGGGAACTATAAGGACCCGAAGGTGCTATAATAATTGTACGAGACAATGAAACTATAAGGACCTAGCTACTGCTTGCGATTATCGTATCGAGACAATGACCATCTATAAGGGTCCTAAGGCGCCGGTTATCACTGTAATGAGACAACGACCATCTTATGGGGGTGGTCCAAAGGCAATCGTTATCACAGACGACAACGACCATCTATAGCGGTCTGGCGCATTGTAATGACCTAAATGAGGTCAACTAATCAGTAATGTTGCAGTCTTTTCTCCCTAATAGGCATGCCCATCTATCCCCTCTACTGAAGCCCTCCTAAGTAGACAACTGCTTTCTTTTATTTCATTTTACAATATATATTCCATATCCCGAATAACTATTTATCCCAAGAATCATATATGCGATATTTTCTTATCATTTCGCATGCATCTTTGGCCTTTTGTATTAGTTTAGACATTTATACGTCTTTTTCTAGTGCCTCATTTACACATTTTATCTTTTCATCCCTTAACCAAGGAATAACACTACATTTAAACACATTAACAAATGAGGGCAAGAAACAATGTTTGCCCAACTACCGGATTGCCAAGGCGGCGAGGTACATAACATTTTTCATATAATTTTTATACTTGTACGAACCCTTTCATTCACTTATTAGGATCCTCATTAGTCCAATGAACGATTGTTAGAATTGACAAAAAAGAGAGGAACCAAAACAGACTGAAGTAAGTACGCCAGGTGAAGTAAATGTTATGCTCTAGGTGGAAGAGGTTCGCCTAGGCGGGAGCAATCGCTTATGCCCTAGGCAAACCCATAAAATTTTGTGAAACCATTGGCTCAGTTCCGCTTGGGTGTGGACTCCGCTCTGAAGTGAGTCTACCTCTGTGCGCACGCAGATCGGTCAATGCAGAATGGCCAGACATTCCTTTCACCGAAAATCTCCTTCTAAACTACAAACTAACTCCAACCAAAAACACATTTATAAACCATAAAACTCATCTATACCCACCAACAATATTTCTAATAGGATTTTTCTTTCACTACTTAGACAAAGTGGGATTTTCATACTAGTAATCCATACAAATCTATTCAAATCCATACAAATCTATACAAATCCATACAAATTCATACTATAGTTTCCATACCTGGTTTCTTGAACTTCTCTTCTTCTTCTCTTCTTCCTTTCTTCCTCCTTCTTCTTCTCTTTTTCTTCACTGAATTTGCCCTATCTAAAAGCCAAAAAATGAGTTTCTCTTAAAGCCATGTTCGCTTTAATTCCAAATTTCGCCTACTCTTTACTTCTTTGCTATTTGGTCCTTTCTTTTCCTTTTATTTGCAATTCCACTTATTCAAATCCTACTTCAACATACAATCTTCTTAGATTATGACCCTTGGGTCCTAAATTGGTAAATCACTAATTTACCCTTAACTATTGTATTAATTATGGATTTTTTTTCTTATTTTATTTTTAGCCTTATTTTATTCAGGAAAAATATACATTTACTTTTATTATACCCAAAACATGTTATAAAACTGTTATGGTATAATTTGTGGTGTTATAGTTTCGTGGGCCATTGAATCCACTTAAATACTTCGACCTATAATTTGCACATATAAGTTCAATGGTCCAACTTAATTAAAACTCTAGTTTGCTTATCTGGGCTTAGTTCTAGCACCTTATTCATCCTCTTCCTTCTCCATCCACGCCGTTTCCACCACCATCATCGTTGTCACCAAAGATTGCACTCCAAGGATTGTCACTCGCCACTGCTTGTACTCCTAGAACCGTCGATCGCTGTTGCTTCTCATCGTCGGATGCTGCGACTACTCTAGTCATCGACAATCGTGGTACTGCCATTGTCATCGTCGCTGCTCATTACTGTCGGTCGCCGTTGCTCATGCTCTCTAGCCATCGACGACTCCACTGGTTCTCTTCGAGTGGACGCTTTTCTCCCTCGTACGACTATTGGTATGTACTTCTGTTGATGAAAGATCGCAACTTTTCATGATTTTCTTGACAATACGAATTTATTCTTGATGGAGAATATTTTAGGTGGAATTTACAAACTTTCCTTGATGCGAAATATCGAAACTTTCTTTGATGCCATTTGATATTTTTCTTGAGTACAGATTTTTGAAAAATAATCTTGAATGCACTCTTGAAAAAATTCTTCTTATGTCGTTCGGCTATTTTGAAAATTTTCTTAAGTGTAAATTTCAAAAATAATCTTGAATGCACTATCGAAATTTTTTTTTTGATGTGATTCGACTATTTCAAAAATTTTCTTAAGTGTAGATTTCGAAAATAATCTTGAATGCACTCTCAAAAAATTCTTTGATGCAGCTTTGGTTATTTCAAATTTTCATGCACTAAAAATAATCTTGAATGCACTCTTGAAAAAATTCTTTTGATGTCGTTCAACTGTTTTGAAAATTTTCTTAAGTGCAGATTTAAATTTTCAACAATAATTTTCGATAAGCCTTTTGAAAATGCTTTCAAAAAAATGTTGAGTAACCTTTCATCTGGCTTAACTAGAATTTTTCGCGCACGATAACCCTCGTATACAACCAAAGAATTCCCGATTTCATTCCATTACGGAAACGACTTAAAGGGTTACTCTTAAGTTCCCGCCTAAATTGACTTTTGCATCAAGCTCCACTATTCTTGAATGCTTCGCTTTTTATGTTCGAGATTAAGAAATTTTGTCATGTAGCATAATTCAAATTTTCCTCGATTCATTTCCCAAGTGAGTTTCAGGTTGGTTCCACGGGCCCAACCCCGGTCCTATCTTCATCAAGGTAATCCAATCATTTGCTTGTGCTCGTCTTTCCTTAACCTGTATTGACTATAATATAACCTTTTGCTTTGCAGTACTATTTCTCTTCCTCCTTTGCTTGGGCTAGAGGTTGTACAATTCATTGGAGAAGTGTTTACCTTTCCGTCTTCTTTCCTTTTTCCATTGAGATTGGCAACCGAACTACTTCTTGGGAAGAAATTAAGGCATATGATGAACCCAGCTAAGTCATGGCCAAGGGCTTCGAATTGATGAGTTGCATGTAATGTCATCTCCAAAAATAAGCTGTATTGGAGAATCAAAATACCTCTTGATGGGGTTTGAAATAATAGGTGCACAGGCCCAAGACGCAAGCCCAAAACGGGATTAAAAACGGGCCTAGTACTAGCAATAGGCCCTTGATGACATCCCCCAAATATAGGCCCAAAACAAGGGTCCAATTCACCCCTTTAAAAGGTCAGGTGTTCAAGGAATCCATATTGTGGTAAATACCCATCTCCACAACTCCAGTAGCATTTCCCAATTATTACCCATCAATTATCCCTTATTAATCGATTTACGATAAGGAAAGAAAATCTCCTACCCAATGGGAGAAATATTGTATCATCCTCCAACAAGGAAACATACTATTCATTGTCATCATCCAACAAGGAAACATACTATTCAGTGTCATCATCCAATTAGGAAAGTTGTCATGATCATCCATTATAAATACCAGGCCACCTCGTAAGTGAAAGGTACGTAGACTTACGCATAGAAAATTTATTCCCTAAGCAGTTGACTTCTTCCCGGAAGGAACCGACTCAGCATCAGGCAACCGGCGAGCCCTCGCCGATCCTGCTTCTTGTTTTCGGGCAGTAGGAGTCCAACGCACGGAGTCGTTGGATCGCCTAACGATTCTACAGCAATACCGCCGCCCCGCCCGCTTGAAAAGTATCATCAGCCAGCGCCGTCTGTGGAACGACAGCCTTTACAAATAAAGCCGACCTCACCGACCGATGGTATCAACTCTAACACAAGGTGAGCAACGCCAATCTTCCAAGGATGCAAGACCAGCCAAGCATGGACCCGACCTCCCGTAGGCACGCTGTAGACTCAAAGGTGCCAACACGCACGAGGTGGAGGCGCCCGCTGCTACCAACTAACACTTGTCAAAAAAGCTGGAACAACTCACTAAGGCAACACGACACCCCAGAGACACGATGTGCCGTGAAAAACCAAAAACCCCGTTGGCTCGCAGAAAACAACACCTAGACCCTCGTCGAGAAGCGGATAGAGAAGGGGAAACTATCCACACTAGGGAGCATGATCCTCACCAACCCCCAGAGGATCGCAACGAGGAGAGGTCGTGGGAGCAAAGGTTCGGGGACATCCAAAGAAGAACCGGGCCACACGGTTGTACGTAAAAGGCCGAACTCCAGTCTCCGCGGACGCCCGTACAACAAACAGACCCCATTCACCACCGGTGTCGTGACTTCCCTTCCTGTTCGTAATGCTCGTATCGACGCTCGAATGATGCTTAATCCCATAGACCACCTCAATACGTACAAAAATCATATGGAACTATAGGGATATCAGGACCCCGTACGATACAGAGCCTTCGCTATCACCCTAAAGGGCCCAACATTGGCCTGGTTTAATAGACTCCCTCCGTCTTCCGTCTCATCGTTCACAGAACTCTCCATTGCATCTGCTTTCCACTTTATCTATAAGACGACAAGAAGCCTAGTTATCATCTTCTCGACCTATAAAACAGAGCTCTCAAGAAAGCCTGAGGTCATATGTTCAAAGTTTAACATGCAGTCACTCATGTGGTTATCCTCAACGAAGTTCATCATTACTCGCTCTAATAAGTGTGGTCGGGGCAATAAAGATCTAATGTTCTCCATCTCAAAGAACCCTTAGGCCAGCATGGCCAAGGTCCTCACCAAAACAAAGAAGTATATCAACGGCGAAGAAGCCCTCCTCTCTAAGAAAAGAAGCTCTCTTCTACGCAGTTTAGTTATGCGGCGACAAAAGAGAACGAAGCCCCAAGAGACAGGCAGACAGGACATATCCCCAAGGAGGAGCAGAGAAAGCAGAGAGCGGTCCCCGACAAGACGAGGGAACGTCAGGGATCGCAGGGGACCACCTCAGCTGAAATACAGCTAGCCGAATTCACCTCAAGAAGATAACCCTCCGATAAATTTCGTTGTCGCAGTCCCGACACGCCGGCAACATGAAAGGTTCCCGATAAGTGGCCATCCTAGATGAAGTCGACCCCCGCTAAGAGACTTACACCAAATACCGGTGAGTTTCACAAGGACCATAAATCTGCATTAAAGCCACACGCGCCTTTCCAAGGGAAGGAAGACAAAAAGGCCAAGTAGCCACAGAGTCATGTAGCTCAGAGCCTTAAGCTCGCCTCAAGCAGAGCATAACAGCCAAAAGGCAGCAGCCGACGAGCCATGTAGCTCAAGAGCCCACAGCTTAGTTTGTAGAGCGTAATTGCCCTCAAAAGGCTGCGAGCCACGGAGCCATGTGTACCGGGAGCCCGCAGCTTAGGCCTCGCCGCCCCAAGAGCCCAGAGTCGCCTTGGTGAGCTTAACAACTAGGAAGGCCTCGCCGCCCCAGGAGCCTAGTGGTAATCCTCGCTTAGGAGCATAATCGCCTCATAAAGGGTCTTGAGCCCTGAGTCTAGCTAGCAACCAAATTTTCAGAGCATAACAAATTAAGAAAGGTCTTAGCCATGTAGCCTGGGGAGCCCAAGAGCTCGGGGACATGCAGAGCATAACCGGCCTCAAGGCTGGCAGCCGCCGAAACCATATAGCCTCGTGGCCGCAACTCAATTTTTCGTGAGCTTAATCAAGCCAAAAAGGAAGAATATCCTAGAAGGCCAAGTAGCCACGGAGCCATGTAGCTCAAGAGCTCAGTAGCTCAGATTACAGAGCACAACTGCTCAAGGAGGCCAAGTAGCCAAGGAGCCATGTAGCTCAGTTTCAAGGTGCCATGTAGCTTAGGTTCGAGAGAGCCTTGCAGCTCAGTTTCAGGAGAGCCTTGCAGCTCAGTTTCAAGGGGAGAGCTTCATAGCCTAATTTTAAAAGAGCCTTACAAATTTCGGGCCCACGGAGCGACAGCCTTAGTTCAAAAGAGCATATATAGCTCGGGAGGCAGACACCCCAAGAGCCTAGTAGCTCGCCAAAAGGCGCAATGTACCCCAGGAGACAAGGTACCGCTATCGAGCTAGGCCGCCCAAAAAGGTAGAATAGCCCAAGAGCCAAGTAGCTCAGTTCAGAAGGCATAACAACTTAGAAACCAAGCAGCTCAAATTGGTAAGACAATAAAAAGAACGATAAAACTAATCAAACCCTTCCTAAATAGCCAACGTGACACTTAATGCTCGATCCGAGAAGCGATACAAATTCCTTGCCTCACGCCACTAGTCAAAGTGCCAGGGGGCAACTACCTAGGGTTTGAAATAATAGCGCGTTGTGCTCAAGACGTAAGCCCAAAACGGGATTAAAAACGGGCCCAGTACTAGCAATAGGCCCTTGATGACATCCCCTAAATATGCGCCCAAACCAAGCGGCCCACCCACCCTTTGCCGATGCCCCAAGTGAATTCATATTGTGGAAAACACCCACTTCCACAAATCTGAAAGCAAGAGGAGCCCCAATTATTACCCATCAATCATCCCTTATTAATCGGGATGCACGATAAGGCAGAAAATCTCCTACCCAATGGGAGAAATATTGTATCATCCTCCAACAAGGAAACATACTATTCATTGTCATCATCCAACAAGGAAACATACTATCTGTCATCATCCAACTAGGGAAAACATACTATTCACTGGCCATCATCCAATTGTGAAAAGTTTGTCGTTTACTCATCCATTATAAATACCGTGCCACCCTGGCGTTGAAAGGTATGCAGACTTACTCACAAAATTCACTCCCTTACAACATCTTCTTCCCCTCGAAGGAACTGACTTAGTATCTGGAGAGAATGAGCGAATTGCCATCCTTTTTGTTTCTTGTTTTGCAGAGGTTCAAGGTATCGAGTCAATGATCCCACTACGATTCTAGCACGCTCCAGCCCAGTTCCGGTTGAAAAAGCATCATCACCTCTTATTAAGAAATGTAATGAAATCCTATTTATAAGGGAATTGTATTTTCTTTCCAATCATTTTAAAATTCATTCTCATCCTCACTTGAATTTTCCAAACATGAGAATAGATGAGAAAAAGAATTACATGTCCATTATCACTCCCTATTCTCACATATCACATATAAAAAAAATGAAAAAAATATTAAAAGATTCAAATATGGAGTTTTCAGTAATTTGATAAATATTTTGAGATTGTTAGGCTATATTATTACGTTCTCATGGAGATTGGAACCTGGTCCCTTCCCTATGTCCCGTCCAACCCTTAACCACTGAGTTAGGTTTCTTTAATAACGTATGGATACACTTAAAATTAAAAACAATATCACTTTGTAATTATTAGCTTATATAAGACAAGGTTTTTTTTTTTTTGAAAAGAGATATAATACAAGTTTCTAATGACTTCCAAAAACTTACTAACCTTATACTATAACTAGTAAGTTTATCATTAGTTCTAGATGTTAGATTAATTTATTAATTATGGACTAAGCATAATCATTTTACAATTTTAATTGTATAATTGTGCATGTTAATTATAGGTCATTTATGACGTGTTTAATATTAACCTGGCCATTTTCGCCCATGGTTCTATCTTTTCCATTGTTTCGATAAACCTATTAATTAAAAATTCAATTGTTCCCTTATGCTCTATATATAAA
Organism: Tetrastigma voinierianum; assembly: GCA_016808115.1. Taxonomy (NCBI): domain Eukaryota; kingdom Viridiplantae; phylum Streptophyta; class Magnoliopsida; order Vitales; family Vitaceae; genus Tetrastigma; species Tetrastigma voinierianum. The sequence continues at coordinate 222,330 of JAEQBH010001568.1, read as the reverse complement.
AGTACATAAAGCCCTAGAATTTTACAAGGGTTTGGTAGAAAATAAGATTAATCTTCAACCCTAGCCTTTCTTTAATTTCATTCCTTATAGATTTGGGAAACTAATGGTAGCCAATAATTCTGGATCCATGCCAGTTATGTTTTCTATCCAGTACGAATTGATATGCTTTTTTTGTTCAATAAAGTTATTATTTTGTAATGTGTTTATTAAGTCTTTTTATTGTTGATCAATTGTTTTTGAGCTCAATAAATACTCTTGATCTTACAAAATAATTTAGCAATTGGTATCAGAGTCACTTTAATTGACATTGAAGCTGTCAAATTTGTTTCATTGTGTTTTCTGGGTTTTGTTTGAATGTGTTGTCGGTCTTAAAACCATGTTTTGGAAAGTGAAATCTCTATTGAGCAATTCATGTTATTTTCTCTTTCTTTTGTTATTCGTTTTGGTTTCCAACAGATTTCAATCATGAAATCTTTTATTATTATTTTTTATTTTGACATTAACGACAACCATGAGAACAGGGAATGAACATCATATTTCCATCATGTTTTTTTATTTTATTTTATTTTTTATTTGTTTATTTGATTGTGAATAGCAAGATTTATGAGAACAAAAAAAAAAGATATCCTTTTAATTGTTTAATTTATTCACGTGATTGGGAATAAAATAACAATAAATAAATAAAAGAATTTTTTTATTTAATCAATTACAGTTGGGAAATTTTTATTTAAAAACAAGAGTATACATATATATATAGTATATATATATATATATATAGCAGTATATATATATATATATATATATATATATATATATATATGAGGTGGCTGAGTAGGCCTATATATAGGCCTAAAAGAGATAAAAAGCCCAAGTCCAATGTGAAGAATTTTATTACTATTAGCTATTTATTTAATTTTATTTTCGACGACGCTTAGTACTTTTGGATTTATCTATTAGATTTTGGGATTATCCATTAGGATTTTGGGATTATCCATTAGATTTTGCTTGCGCTTATAAATAACACCTTATGTTATTGTTTTGGGAGACTTGATTAATATTGAAAATTTGATACTCTCTTGCCTGGGCTTTTCTTTATTCACTCTCTTTTTAGTTTTATTATCCCGTAGCCGAGCTACACCACTCGTATCGTGTGCCTAACTTCGATCCGAGATCAAGTATTTTTGTTTGCTCTGCTCTCATTATTCTCGTTTCTTTCAAATCGTCTGCTACCTTCATTCAAAACCCTAGCTTCTCGTTTTCTCCATAAGCAAGTTCAAGGAACCAATTCGAGACTTCACTTCCCACCCAAAAGAATTCTCCAAAAAAAGATGACAAGCAAGTTTGAGCTTGGATTCTTTCACAAGAATCCGCATAAGGGTGTTGAACAAATCCGGTCCAATTCATGCAATTGAACCGCGGAAGGGTTTTGAACAGAGATACTGCTTCGTCCACCAATCCAGCTCTTGCGTACATCTTCATCTTATAAATTTCTTTACTCAGTGGAATTTTAGATCCTTTCTCAGCATGTCAGCCACCAAAAATGATATTGTTGCATCTTCTTCTTCACCTAACCCAAATGATCCAACTGAGAGACTCAATAATTTTGACTTAAGACCACAAGCCTTATCTCAAGATCTAAATGATAGTCTAGTTTGTATTACCCGTCATCATGATGCAAATAAAACACAATTTGATTCATTCACTGCATCGGTAAGTAATTTAAATTCAATGTGTGGTTAATTGACTCAACGTCAATCTGCCCTCGAACAACAAACTCATGCAATAAATAAAAAAAATGGACTTGCTTTTAAAACATCTGGGTAAACATGAGATAGGTGAATATGTTGATGAAACTATTAGGAAACACATCGGGTCACCACACACTGGGGGTTTAAGTTCTTCTGGAGGTTCACATCAATCTGATGAATTCGCAAATGGTTTGCATGATAATTTGGGTAAAATGAACTTAGGTAGTAATTCAATTGCTCAACCTCACACAAGGTTACCTACAATAGGAGACCTTCAGTTTAACCTAGGTGATCGATTTTAACCTGCTAATGTCAACTTCCCATTAGATTACCAACCACTAAGACAAAATTACCCACCAAATCAAGTGAGAGAAGATGTCGCTCCTCAACGATACCAGCCTAGGGTTACTGGTATTTGGGGAAGAGATCAGGATAGGCAAGTTAGACAACCTCAAAGGGACATTACAAAAAAAGTTAAGGTTAGTGCTCCTGAATTTGATGGTAGAATGGATCCTAATGTTTTCTCTGATTAGTTAGTTGCTATTAAGGAATATTTTGATTGGTATGAAATGATTGATAGTGAATGGGTTCGGTTTGCTAAAATGAAATTAACCAATTCAGCTAAGATGTACTGGCAAAATGTGTTGCAAGACATGCTTCATCTGGGTGAACCACCCATCACCTAATGGGCTGTTATGAAAGCAAAGTTGCAAGAAAGTACATTCCTCCATCATAAGAGTCAATTGTTTTCCACCATGATTAATCTAAAACAAATGACTCTGGGCAGTTCGAACATTCTCGCTAAATTTGGAGGAAGTTAGACTTAGGTGTAGTGAGTTCCATGTCAAGACCACCTGTTATCCGCACTCGCTTTGTTAATGGTCTTAGGCTCTGACATTCAAAGAATGGTTAAATTCGTATTGCTCCACACACTGTAGAGGATGGCTACCAAAAGCCTTAGAAGCTCGAGAGTTCAATAGACCCCTCCTCTTTACACACATAGTCGGGCCCAAGTCCCAAACTGGCGTCATCGACGTAATACTATGCCTAATAACATTAGGATCAAAGAGTCTAGTTTACGTAACTCTCTTCCTATTGCTTCTCCTATTGCATCTAAGGCTAGCAACTCATTGATTGTCTGTCATAAGTGTCATCATAAGGGTCATATTACGTCTCGTTGTCCCTAACGTGCATTGGCATTAGATGTTGAACAAAGTATTTTGGAGAATGAGGAAGACCAAATTATTGTTCCTTTAGATTATTCTGGTGATGAAGATGATCTTCATGAAAATTGTGATGAAGATGCGTGTGTTGGTGTGGTTCGATGTGTGCCATCCACAACTGTAGATGATGATCATTGGAAGCGCACTAGTATTTTTCACACAGTCATACAGAGTAGAGATAAGAAATGTAAGTTAGTGATTGATGGGGGTAGTTCAATGAATGTGGTTTCTAAGGATGTTGTTAAATTGTTAAACCTAAAAGTAGAACCACATCCAAATCCATTTAGAGTAGCTTGGGTGAATGACCATACTTTGCCTGTCACTCAAAGGTGTCTCGTCTCTATTCAAATGGGGGATTATAAGGATGAAATCTATTGTGAGGTGCTACCCATGGATGTTGCCCATGTTCTTTTAGGCCGCCCTTGGCTTTATGATATTAATGTTACCAATTTTGGTAAAGATAACATTTATTGCTAAGTCTGAGGTAAGAACATTGTTTTGAGACACATAAGCCTAAAGATTGCAATGGTAAACGTGACATCTCCTAAACTTCCTGCGGGAGTTGCCTTTTAAAAAAATGCAAGTTGAGAGAGAGGATTTAAGACTGGTGCATTAACTTAGCATTAGTGGCAAAGAAGTTCCCTTTGATTATTCGATTGTGATGATAGCTGGAAGTGAGAATTTGCTAGATGATTTTGTTGATATTGTGCGATGATTTGCCTAGTGAACTACCTTTAGAGACATCCAACATCTTATAGATTTAGTTCGATTCTCAAGCGCTAACCTTCCACATTATAGGATGAATCTAAAGAGAGAGGAGTTGAATAAGTAGAGGACTTTTAGAAAGAAGGATTTGTTAGGCCTGACCTTAGTCCTTGTCTTGGTGCAGCTTTGTTGACACACAAGAAAGATGGATCTTGGAGAATGTGTATGGATATTAGCCATCAATAAGATCACAGTCAAATATAGTTTCCATCCCTATTACATTGATATGTTGAACTGTGCATTTGGTTCTAGGTGGGTTCTACAAGATGATTGCATAGTGGTTATCATCAAATTAGTGTTAGAGCGGAGATGAGTGAAGCTGCATTTAAAACACAAGATGGTTTGTTTAGTGGTTAGTAATGCCCACATGGTTTATCTAATGCACTCCTAGTATTACTCTCTGGAAGTTATGACCCATGTCACTTGACCTCTCATTGGTAAATTTTGGTGGTCTACTTTGATGACATATTGATTTATAGTCAATCCAAGAAGAGCATTTAGCACACCCTAAGGCAGGTTTTCTCACTCTTGCGAGGCGAGCTTTATGTTAACCTTAAGTGTTCTTTTATGCAACCACATGTGCTTTTTCTTAGGCTTTATTGTGTGAACATGGCATTTTATTTGATCTCGAAAAGGTTAGAGTTATTAAGGGTGGCATGAACCCTGATCTATCATAGAGACTCGTAGTTTTCATGGTTTAGCTTCTTTTCAGGAGATTTATAAGGGGATTTAGCACTATTGCATGGCTCCTATAGCGAATGTTTAAAATAAAGGAGTTTGATGGTCTAATCTTTCGGAGCATTTAGAAATCAAGGTCGAGAATGATTGAGGCACCGGTTTGAGATATCACCAGTTTTCTTAAAGTTTTGAGGTTGTGCGTTGCATCGGATGTAGGTATTGGTGGTGTCTTGAGTCAAGAGGAATTCGCCACTATAGCTTTCTTTAGTGAAAACTCAATGATGCTAAGATGATATTCTACATATGATAAAGAGTTTTATGCTATAGTGTAGAGTCTAGCGTTTTGGAGGTTTTAATTTATTTCCCTCTTGAATTTGTGTATTTCGACCATCAAGCTTTAACATATTTAAGAAGCTTACAAAAGGGGTGATATGATGCTAAGTGGGTTGAATTTTTTTAATGAATATTCTTTTGTGATTAATCATCGTTGCGGTATTGAAACAAGCTGCGCCTTGTAGTCGATTAAGCGTACACTTCATCATATGAGTGTTCATGTCATTGGGTTTGATAGATTGAAAAATGAGTATTCTACATGTTCTAACTTTTTGGTATTATTTATAATGAGGTTAAGTAATGGTAGTCAGTATCTTGGACTTCGCTTGTTGAAAATGGGTATTGTTGTTTAAAGTGATATAAGTGTCATTACCGGACATCATTTAGGGATTTATTGATTTGGGAGATGCATGCGGTGGTTATTTGGACATTTGGAGGGGATAAAACTATTGCATTGGTTGAAGATAGGTTTTATTGTATACATGAAAGGGATGTTGCTAGGATACAGGTGCCTGATAGAACATGTCAGATAGCTAAGGCTAAGAAACAAAACACTGCTTATATACTCCTTTACCTGTCCCTCATGAACCTTGGAAAGATGTTAGTATAGACTTTGTTCTTGGATTACTGGGACGGCTAGAGGACATGATTTATTTTAGTTATTGTTGTGATTTTCTAAGATGGCACATTATTCAACCATGACAAACCAATGATGCTTCACGTGTTGCTAAATTGTTTTTTAAGTTATTAAATTGCAGTTTGCCTTCCCACCATTCTGTCGATAGAGATGTAAATTGTTAGCTATTTTGGAAAACCCTTTGGAAATTGTTTGGCACTTCTCAAAAATTTTCATACGCACTCATCCTGGGGCAATAGACAAGCGAGTTAATTGTCGTAGTGCGGGTAATATGTTTAGGTGTTTTGGTTGGGGTAAAACAAGGTGTTTAGGTTTAATTTGTGTATTTGTTGTATAACGATTCTATTAATGTTCAACCAAAGTAAAAGTCATATCAAATTGTTAATGGCTACTTGCGCACCTGATGATCTTGTTCCTTTACCTCACATACGTGTATACGAACTGCGAGAAAACTTTGCAAAACACATCCATGACTTACATGCGAGATTAGGCGAAAGAACACCAATGGCGGGTATAATCAGGCTGGCGTGCATCGTAGATCTAAAGAATTTAATGTTGGTGACTATGTTATGGTTCGCATTAGATCACGAAAGAATTCCAAGCGTTTTCAAAAACTTTATGCAAGGTGGATCTTCTTGATTTTCCTAATGACATGGAATTATACATTTTCAATGTAGAGGACTTGCTACCTTGCAGCACTGCAGGTCTTCTACTTTGCCTTCTAGGTGTGTACGTAGGTGAAATGACAAAGTTTATATGTATGATGCGATTCTAAGGAGATGGTGAATCTTATCCTTGATGATGAGTTCGTGACTTCTAGAGATGGGGGGTTTCGTCGTTTCCTTGTCAAATGGCATGGTTGTCCTGATTCTGATGCTACTTGGATACAGGAGGCTGAACTTCGTCATTTGGATTCTTCTTTGTTGGATTGCTATCTTTCCTTTCACTATTCGAAGTCGAGTTTTTTTCAACCCGGAGGGAATGATGGGGCATGGAGTAGGCCCATATATAGGCCTAAACAAGATAAAAGCCCGAGTCAATGGCAATTTTATTACTATTAGTTATTTATTTAATTGTATTTTTTATTTATCGGATTAGTACTTTTTTTGGATTTATCCATTTAGGATTTTTGGATTATCCATTAGGATTTTGTTTTATTAACCTCATGCTTTTATATGTGTATTTTGAGAACTTGATTAATATTGAATTTGAGAATTTAGATTCTGATTTTCTTTTATTAAAACTTTTCTTTTTAGTTTTATTATTCTTCGTAGCCGAGCTACATCAATATATATATAGTATTTATTTTTATGATGCGTCACTTTGATTCCATGAGATAGCGTGGAATTTATTTATTTATTTATTAATTCCATTGTCATTATTTATTTATTTGATAATGTATGAAAAAGTTATACTTTGATCTTTACATTAAACGACAAATCTTAGGAAAAGATTGAATTTATTTTGTTTTTTATTTATTCCTTTCTTCCATTGATTGTTGGAGGTTTTAAGGAAATAAATATAATAAAATATTATCTGGTTTTGTTTATCAATTTCATTTTTTTTCTTAAGATTTGTGATAGGGTGTTTTTGAAGCCAAATTTTACATTTTTTCCCTCACTTTTACTTTTCTATCCCATTAAGAATTAAATTTGGTTATGGAATAAAAAAGACGAATTGTTTTACCCAACTTTGCAATAATTTAACTGTTTTTACACATATTGCTTTTGCAATTTATGTTTGTGCTATTTGGGATTATTTATAGTATCATGTTGTGAATAAAATTATTTTCTTGCATATGGGTAAAATTGAGAAATATTGAATGCTTATGAACTTGCCCCTTGTGAGTCTGAGTATGTCGGATATTTTTAGAATTGATGCTGCAATTATAGTTCTCCCATCTTGCACATCAATTTTGGTAACATTCATACATATAGTAAAGTTGTCCTATCTATGACTTGATTATTTGGTAGGATGCTTAATTGGTGAAAAGATTTTATTAAGTGTCATGAACGGCGTAATTTTACTACCCTATCGATGGGAAAATTGATGCATTTGGTTGTGACGGATGGTGAATTGCTCTTACTTGTGTATGAGTCTTTTTGTATTTTATAGACTCTAGCATTTGGTGATCACTTTCGTGGGTCATTTGGTAAGCCAAAGAATGGAGCAATTTGCATGTCTTTGTTTTACATGTATTTTTGACATTGCTCTCTTGTTTATTCTTTAGCTTTGAGATTTCCTTAGTTCTTTGCCATCATGAAACTTAATGGGACTAATTACAAACAATGGGCTAAATCTCTCATGATGAATTTGACGATTATGAAACTAAATTAGGCTTTGGTTTGAGAAACTCCTCAACTTCCTTGTTAAGAGTTACTTAAGGAGAAAAGGTCCTATAGTACTAAATTATTATAACAGTTTTGTTTGATGATCATAGAGAACCATATGGAGGACTTTGTTGTAAACATTCTAAGGCGAGAATGCGAGGGGTTCTTGGATACCATTGGTTGAAATACAAAGTCTCGAATAATGAGAAGAATAAGATACTCTTCCTCCACTTTCTATGATGGGACAAGTGGGAGTGCGATATTACATTGATAAAATATTAGCTTATTTAACAAGATTAAAGACAATTGGTATGAATTTTGGCTCTGATTATATTGTTTGGTTGATCCTTGGGGACTTGCGCTGCGGTTTGGTATTAAGTCTAGTTATAGTACAGATAATGAGCAATGGATCATCGAAGAGATGACTGCTACCTCGCTAGGAGGATGAAGGAGTAAGGTCAAGAGTATTTACGTGCTTTGTTGCCCAGATGGCGGGGTGAAAATATCCATATAATACGGCTTCCGGTGAGGAAGAAGTATGTCGAGCGAATCTTGGTGCGAGGGTAATGGCAGGAATATGCCTTCGACTGTGCCCACGGAAATGAGGGCTTTAAGGGAAAATGCAGTGTGCCTACAAGTTTGGACTTTTATAAGAAGACATATTGAGGAAGTTGAAGGTCGTTCGAGGGAAAATAAAGGTGTTGATAAACGAAGGAGTTTAACTAGTTAGGAGAAGTACATGTTCATGAGAGTACTACAGAGTTCAAGTTATTTTTTTAGGAGTTGTTAGATTACATCTTAGTATGGAATTTTTTGCAAAATGTGGCATTCATACCATCTATTAGAAGAAATTTAATATCTGTACCTATTTTGGATAGACTTGGATATAGTTTTCTTTTTCGAACTGGAGAAGTTAAACTGTACTGAGATTCACTATTGATTGGCACTTAAGTACTTTGTGGGATTCTTTACAGATTAGAGTTGTCTGATTTGCCTTATGTTTTCTTTGCCCTTGGCATTATCTTGCTATTGTCAAGCGTTTGATTGAATGAAAAGTCTTCTACTCTTTGGCACAAGCGTTTAGGTCATTTTTCCAGACAGAGAATATCTATTTTGAGGATGATACTGGTACAAGCCAAGGGCTAAGAGAAATTATGTTGAAACAACACCCAGTTTTTATTCATGTGCCTATTACTTTCGCTTCAATCTCTAACCTTGTTGTTGACAAGCATCCAGTAGTCACTACTGATGATGAACCAATTGAGGATGTAGATCCAGTAGCCCTAAATGTAGACCTAGTAGCCTCAGATGTAGTCATGGATATACCCTTGAGAAGGTCAGAGAGGGTGCATAGGCCTGCAATTTCAGATAACTACATTGTCTACTTACAGGAGCATGAGTATGATGTGGGTGATGTGTCAAGTCAGGCTACCTCTGAAAAAGAGCCATTGTTAATCCTCAATCCAACTTTTGGATCGATGCAATAAAAGATGAGATGACTTCTATGTCATAGAATAAAGTGTGGAGCTTGGTAGATTTACCAGATGGCTATAGACCTATTGGGTGCAGATGGGTGTTCAAGACCAAGCACGATGCCAAGGGACAGGTAAAGAGATATAAAGCAAGATTAATGGCTAAGGGTTATAGACAACGAGAAGGTATTGATTTTAAGAAAACCTCTCCAGCAATATCCTTAAAGACTCTCACCGCATTATTATGGCTATAGTAGCTCATTTTGATTTAGAGCTGCATCAAATGGATGTGAGGACAACTTTCTTGAATGAAGACTTAGTTGAGGATGTTTACATGTCTCAACCTATTGGTTTTGAGGAAGTTGGTAAGGAACACATGGTTTGTAAACTCCAGAAATCCATTTATGGTTTAAAGTAGGCTTCTAGGCAATGGTATCTCAAGTTTGATGAAGTTGTCATCGCTAATAGTTTCAAGGATAACATTGTCGATCAATGCATATATATGAAGGTCAGTGGGAGAAAATACATATTCTTGGTTTTATATGTTGATGATATTTTGCTCGCAACAAATGATACTGACTTGTTGGTTGAGACAAAGCAGTTATTGTTTAGCCATTTTGATATGAAGGATCTAGGGGAAGCATCTTATGTCTTGGGCATACAAATACTTGCGATAGACTGAGTAATTGATACGAGTTGTCTCAACATATGTATATTGAACGCATTCGGAAAAGGTTCATGCAATCATGTTCTTCTAGTAAGACACCAATTATAAAGGGTGATAGATTTTCCAAAGGCTAATGTCCTCATAATGATATTGAGAGAGGTCAGATGAAAGTAGTCTCTTATTCTTCAGTTATGGGTAGCTTGATGTATGCTCAAGTATGCACACGCCCTGATACTGTTTTTGTTTTTGTTTTTGGCGTGTTGAGTAGGTACTTAGTGATCACGATTCAGAAACCACTTCCGCGGCTAAAGAGGTTTTGAGGTATCTTCAGGGTACCAAAGATCTCATGTTGACATATCGACATACTGACACTCTTGAGGTGGTTGGTTTTAGTGATTCCAATTATGCAAGCTACGTAGATGATAAAAGGTCCACTTCAGGTTATATCTTTATGATGGTTGAAGGAGTTGTTGATGAGTTTGAACTCATCTATTTTTAAGTCCATTTTTCGAGTATATTTTAGGCTTAAAAGTTCAATTTAATGCAGAATTATGGAGCTTTCACTTAAATTTTCTATTTTTCAAAAACTTAAAAGAAAATAAGCAGAATTCAGCATAAAAGGAGCATAAATCAGCATTGTGCAAAGAAAGGGCCAATGTCGCGACATCGCTTCAACAGGTTTTAGTGTCGCAACATTATGTGGATAAAGTCTTGAAACTATGGCTATGTCGCGACATCAACTAAAGAAGGGAAAGCAAAGATACAACAATGTCGTGACATCATAAACAACTCCAGCAGTCAAATTATGTCAGCCATCCAATGTCGCGACATGAGCCAAAGCTTGAATAATGAAGACCTAAACATCCAATGTCGCGACATCGGAGCAGTAATGTCGCGACATTCAATCAAAGCAGCCTGAGTGATGAGACAAGTCAAATGTTGCAATATAGAATAAATGTCGCGACATCACGTAAAAACATTGGCAAAATAGCGAGTGACAAGATTCAGTAATCAGCGACATCGGACGAAATGTCATGACATCAACTTAATATATCATACCTCCAAAGGCAATGTTGCAACATCATATCAAAGCAATTTGGATAGTGAAATCAGCCCAATGTTGCAACATCGAATAAATGTCGCGACATCAGCTACGACACTGGTAGAGGACTTCAAAACAATAAGATATGATGTTGCGACATCAGCCTGATGTGATCACAATGAACTTAAATGACTAATGTTGCAACATTATATCGGCCCGATGTCGCGACGCGAGAGCAAGTGTGGCCTGGCAAGGCATCGGTCGGCTATGTCCGCGACCATGCGGCAATGTCGCTGACATCAACTAAATGTCGCAACATAAGAATGGCAGTTTTACGACGTCGGAATTAATCTACAACAACGCATCTCTATGTCGCGACATCATCCGACCGGAACTCATCGCTAGGCGAGAATTTCCAAGCGATTTTTGGGTATGTAACGCCGGTATAACCGTGTCGCGACATCATCACGACATCGCCCGATAACGCGCTAGGCGGCAATCACGGGCTTTGAAGTGCTTGATTCGCCTCGATTTTAGACCCCGAACTGAAAGCTTATAAATACAGAAGCTCCTGTAGATGTCTGTGACTTCTAGCAACTTTCATTAAGTCTTTGTGCTTTTTGGGAAAGTTGAAGTCTCATTATATTTTTTTTTTCTTTTTATTTTTCCTTTAGTTGTTTCTAGATTCAGTTTCGTTTAGGATTAGAGCAGTGATCTGAACTTGAATTCCGAGCTGGTATTCATGTAAATCGGATTTCATTTATGTCTGAACTTAAATGAAAATCTGGAATTTATTATGGAACTCATTTTTCTTCAGTTTTGATTGTAATAAAAATGAATTTGTTTGATCAACTAGTCATTGTGATTTGTTATGCAAATTTGAAAGGGTAAGCTCTCTCTCTAAGAAGAATATTTGTTGAGATTATTGTTTGTATTAGTTAATGTTGTCTTGGTTAAGAAAATTGGAGTGATTTAACTGGTAATACTCCTACATTGAGTTGTTCTGAATATCAGTGTTTGGTACCCAGAAAGAGTTGTATCATTATTCTGATTTCTAGGAATCCCTCTGAGTGACACAGAGTTGAGACTACCTAAGAATAATGAGCAATAACTTGTGGGTAAATTACACTAATATTATTTGAACTAATGCACTTTTGAGATTACTTTGATATAGCACTAGTGATGATCTAACCTCTGCTTTCAAGGCTCTCTCCTGGGTGACAACATGAGTGTGTGCCTGAGGTATAAGATCCACTTACTAATCTAGCAACTTAATTATGAGAAGTTTCACCTCAATTAAGAGGAATAACTTCAACCCAGTGTTAGCTGAGATTCTAATCAAGGGAAGATGAAATTCTTGTCTAATTGATGGTTGAGATACCTATTATTTATTCGAAAACCCCTCACCAAAATGAATCTTCACACCCACTTAACCAAATGCGATGATCATGAACCCACCACATTGACCCAAGCTCTCAAAGATCATAAATGGCGTCGAGCCATGTTTGCTAAGATAAACGGCGTAAAGGGCACCCTGACACCTTGATGTACCGAATGACGGGAACAATGTTTTGCTCATCAGGCAGGAGGAGCAAGGAGGTAGACATGAGAATATAACTTGACTTCAGTGAGATTATTTTTTGAGGAGACTCTGACACTGATATATAGAGCACAAGGAATGAACGGAAGAACAAATAAACTCAATTGTTTTAAGTTCACGACGTAGAGGAATTAAAACCTATAAATGATATAAAACCATTATACGTTTATACCACTGTTACAAAAAAAACTAAACCTCAAATGTACGTTAATTTCATTCAAACAAAAAAATGAAATTCCAACAAAATCACTTTTAAATTAACATTTAATTTAAATTGTTTGAAAATATCTCATGTTTCATTTTCTTATGCAGATTAATGATGTAATGCAAATAACTATTTCAATGAATACAAAAAATACTCGTCAAACTGTCATTGATGTTGGAGAGGTCCACACATACTTTCGTCATCATTGACTATAATTATTGGAGTACCATCCACTAGTAGTGGTGGTCGATGGAAAGGTATTGGTAAAGGGAGAGTTTGTGGTCGAAATGATAAAAAACATCTTCAATATCTTGCACCCCTTTAATAACATTGATTTCAATCACAGCCACTTGAGATATCACCTTCGCCCTTGAGGCCTCGAGGTATTATTTGTTCATCACCTTAAGAATTAAATATAATTTTGTTAGACATTTTTTTCATATATTTTTTATTTTTAAAAAGAATATATTTTTATTTTTAATTCTTAAAAATGGGATTGTGTTTTCTTTCATAAGGATTAATTTCATTAGAACCCTATGATTTATTGTAAGTATATTCGGTCGACCACAGTTTCCAATTTGTTCAGTTAGTGCCTTTACAAATGTATTTAATGAATAAATTTTATTTGCCAGAGAATAAAATTTGGTTTTCAGCGAATTTACAAACATTTCTATCTAAAATATTTCTTATCCTGTCTAAAGACGCCATTTAAGACAAAACCATGCATAATACATACAAAATATCAACCTAGGAGTCAACTCACTGTTTTGGTAAAAAAAAAACTCACACGGGCATATGGCATATTATCCATTACTGATTCCAGATACCATACGTTAGCCAACCTCCAACGTACTGCTCAACCTTGTCTGCTTCTTTCAAAACGCCTACTACGTACTTCCTCAATTTTTTTATATTTTAATGGTTCTACATGTCATGATCACCAACACCTCGTCAGAAGAAGATAGGGGAGGCTGATGGTGGACTTTAGACTGTGTTTGGCTCTAACGATTTTCTTGATTATCATAGCAGAATTGTTAGCAAGTGGGGATGGCATACCCACCACCCTTGAAGGTCCTTTTCAGCCAGTTACTCACCGTTTCGATTCCCGGTTTCGGAGAGGTAGTGATGACTTGCCGATGGATCATCCTCGGCTCAGAAGAAATGTCACCTCATATTTCCCGGAACAGATTTCTCTAGCCATTTCTTCCCCAACCTCCATGTGGGTGTCTTGGGTTACAGGTACTTCTCATGATATTTCCTTCCTTGTTTCGATGCTAATTGTCAAATTGGGTAGGTTTGAATTTGTTTTCTGGGAATGACCAGATTGATAAAATTATTGAAGGTCAATTCTGCCGTTTGTCCTATTTTGTTTGGTTTCATTAAATTATTCCATTCGTTAGGGAATCCCCAGTTGGTTATAATGCACTGATTTTAGGAGGTGCCCACATTTATTTTGACAATTCTTTTGCTGGTCTAATGTTCTTATGTGCTTGTTTGATTTGACAGAGGAAACTACTGAACTGGATTGGTTTTTTATCTGTTTTAAGGGGATTCCTGATAGGAAATTGCCTTAGGGGTTGCTGCACTGGCCTTTGACAAATTTGTTGGTTTTTCCTTCTTCTTGATTGCACGCCTGTTTGGTTTCATAGAAGCGGTGGATTGAGTTGGGAATTTTGTTTTGTTTTTTTGTTTTAGGGGAGTCCCAGATTGGTTCCAATGTAACCCCACTTGATCCTTCAACTGTGGCCAGCGAGGTTTGGTATGGGAAACGAAGCCGGAAATGCTTTAGTATAAAGACAGGGTTTTCAACTGTTTACAGCCAGTTGTACCCATTTGTGGGCCTCTTGAACTACACTTCTGGCATCATTCACCATGTGAAGCTTGATGGTAACAAATAACAAAAACTCTTAGTAATCTGTGGGTTTTTTTTTTTACTTTTGTGTGTGGGCTGTGTGATTATTGTAAGAAATGTTTCTTGCCTATATTACATAAACAAGTTAATTTGAACTTTTTATCTCTGGAAGTCACTTTTTGCATATTATAAAATTCAGCCTGCTTGGCAGTGGTTAATGCTTTTGGTCAACTGCTCTTTCAGGAAAATTCAAATTTAAAGAACAAGCATATATATTTTAGATTGCTAATTCTAAGGCTTGTCAAAAGAGGGTGAAGTGCCCATTTCTGTGGGTATTTCATGGTCTATTGATTAATCATGGTGACATATTTCATGAGTACATTTTCCTGGCTTTATCCCTTATCATCCATATGGCAGAATATCTTTTACCTTCTCATGTGTGCACACTATGTTCATTAAATTTATTCCTTTGCTTCAATTCCCACAGAGTACAGAATAATGGCTGAGTCTTATTTTTTGTTTATTTACTTTCTTTAACTTAAGGAGTCATATGCAGGACTCAAATCAAGAAGTGGAAAATAAAAACTTTAAACTATAATTCATCTTGTCAGCTTACTAATAAAAATCCTCTGTAGAGCATTTCCGAATGCTGATAGATGTTGAATCTTTTCCAATAACCCGGTTTGGGGTAAGTTCTCTCCCAAAAGTGTGGGAACCATATGATGGTTCACTGGCTTCCAACTGAAAATTTGCTTTCAGAAGTACTGAGGAAGTTGTTACTTGCCAAGCTAAAAACTTTTAGTGTTCAAAGAGGACCTTTTTGAGTGTGTGTGTGTGTCGGAGTGTATAAAGATGGTCATCTTACTAGGAGTTTTTCACATGAAAATTAGTCAAGCTGTTGGGTTCCTTACGCTATGTTTCTTGATCTTCCTGTAGGCCTTGAACCTGGCAGGAAATATTATTACAGGTGTGGGGATAGTTCTTTACCAGCTATGAGTAGAGAATACTTCTTTGAAACTTTACCATTACCTGGCCCAAAAAGGTATCCTCATAGAATAGCAGTTGTGGGGGATTTGGGCCTGACAAGAAATACGACAACAACTATTGATCATCTGATCAGGAATGATCCATCAATGATTTTAATGGTTGGAGACCTGAGTTATGCAAATCAGTACCGTACAACTGGTGGCAATGGAGCTCCCTGCTTTTCATGTGCCTTCCCAGATGCACCAATTGAAGAGACATATCAACCCCGCTGGGATGGGTGGGGAAGGTAGCCTTCAATTTGCTTTCTCCTACATTTCAGTTTTCTTACCACAACTATTTGCAGTTCTATCATTGTTATTATTGTTGTTGTGATTGTTCTTGAAACCTATAGTGAAATCTAAATCTAGGTAACAGATAAGACTACTAGATATCTAATTATTGCATTGTTTTTACTAGTTCAGCTCAATAGTATAATAAAACCTTTCCTGATTTTATTTCTTCAAGACTCTTGGATGATTAACATAGATGAATGCTCTTAGACTCATCTCCTTTCATTTGAATATTTTTCTATAAACTATCTGCTTCCCTTAATGAAGCATAAGGCATGATTCTTCAAGGACTGCTTCTTTACTGCAAATTTGAGCAAAACAAAACCAGGAGGGATACTGAAAGTTAATCACATTATCACAGTTCTAAAACTTTTTTGTGTAGCACATGATTCACTTGAACCTTTCCTGCTGCTGACTTTGGTTTAAATTGTCTAGAAATTTCTACATTGAAGTTTTGCATTAATTAAGAATCATTGCTCCCTAATAGGGAAATATGGAGAGACTTTTAATTGAAGTCCTCCACATGCAAGTTGTGATTCATATAAATGTTACCTTCAGAGTGAATATTCCAAGTCAAACATCAGAGAAGTGCAGAACACCCCTTCAGAAACACACACACATACAAAGACACTCTCATCATGTACCAATCACTTTCTCACTCTCCCGGACCATTTAACTAGGCTTATGCTTTCCTCTGTGTATATTGTCGTCGCATGCACATAACAGAGTAACAATTAATGAGAAAAAAATTAAATCCCAAATTAGTACCTGATGTGCTCAAATTAAAATAAGTGCAATTGCAAATTCACCTTGAAGTTTAAAAATTCAGTCCAAGACTAAAATGTTGGAGTGAAAATCGGGTTTATGGAGCCCATATCAATAGTTCCTATGATGGTGATTGAAGGCAACCATGAAATTGAGCCTCAAGTTGCTGGGATGACTTTTGAATCATATCTGACAAGATTTGCTGTTCCCTCAGAGGAGTCAGGCTCTCATAGTAACTTATACTACTCTTTTGATGCTGGTGGAGTACATTTCATAATGTTGGGAGCATATGTTGACTACAATCATACGGGTGACTGATCTTGTCCCTTCTATTGATATAGCCTTGGACACCATTATACTTTTCAGCTTCTCCATTTGAGGCAATGCCAGTATGCCTATCTTAAAGTTGACATTGGAAGCATGTTGTTTAGCTGGTTAGCAAAATTGCTATTATTCCAATAGTTAATAAAATCTTCATTCCAGGTGCCCAGTATGCTTGGCTTAAGAAAGATTTGGATCAAGTCGACCGCAGTGTGACCCCTTGGCTGGTAGCTGCATGGCACCCACCTTGGTATAATAGCTATTCATCACACTATCAGGAATTTGAATGCATGAGGCAGGAGATGGAAGCACTTCTGTATGATTACAGTGTTGATATTGTCTTCTCTGGTCATGTAAGTAGCCATTCATCAAGTCTAGTATGCATGAATAAAAGAATATGTGATTGTGGACATCTTTTTTTTTTTTTTTTTTTTTTCTGGTACTATAAAATGTTTTCAGTATAAACATTGATGGTAACATCCTTCAAGACAAATTTCTTCAACATGTGATTATTGCTCCAACATCTTTCCTATGATACAGTCTCGTTTTGAAGTTCTCTTCATCCAAACAAAATCAAACATGGGAATGTTGATCAGAGGGCCAGGAAAGAAAAAAAATCTTTCATCCTGGAATTCATGTAAGAAAAAACATCAGTGTGGATGCAATTTATGGTAGACATGTTTTGGAAGATACATGAAGGGAATTATTTTTTTCTCTTTTCCAAATCAAGTCAGTATTCAATTGTTAGATATGATTCGTTTTTATCAGGAGACGTATAAAATAATACACACCATGCAGGTCCATGCAGGTCCATGCTTATGAGCGGATGAATCGAGTCTACAACTATACACTGGATCCATGTGGGCCTGTTTACATAACTGTTGGAGATGGTGGAAATATTGAGAAAGTCGATGTTGACCATGCAGATGATCCTGGAAAATGTCCTTCAGCACAAGCCAATATACCAGAATTTGGAGGGTTGTGCCATTTGAATTTCTCTTTTGGCCCTGCCAAAGGCAAGTTTTGTTGGGACCAACAACCAGAGTGGAGTGCATTTAGAGAAAGCAGCTTTGGGCATGGAATACTTGAGGTAAAATACAAGCCTCGCATATTTCACGGGTAGCAGACATCAACCAGATTACATGACATTATTCCATTTTATTTGACAAAACATTAAAATAATTTTCTGGTTTTGTCAAAGTTTGGAATTGTGACGAGCTGCAGCGGAATCTCAAATACTCCACCTCATATGTGCCTCATTTTTTAAAATGATTTCATACGGAAATTTGCATTAGACAAGAGAGAGAGTTTTATCAACATTTCCAAGTAGAAGTGTTATCTTAACTTGTGCACTCTTTCATCCATCCATTTAGGCCATTTCATCCATCTTTTATTCCAATCACACAGGTCGTGAATTCTACATATGCGCTATGGACTTGGTACAGGAATCAGGATATTTACAAGGAGAAAAGCCGTGGCGACCAAATATACATTGTAAGACAACCTCACATGTGCCCTACTGCTTCCAAAATGGTGGCTTAGTTTGACATGGAGCCCCACATATACACAGATTTATTCTCCTGTTTTATGAGATTACTTCATTAAATAGTTCTTCAAAGCAACTTCGAAGCTTTGTACTTCTCAACCATGGATCCCTCGCATTGTTTCTATCATTGTTATCATCTCAGCCTGTGTTTCTATCACTTTTTTGTCACCCATTAGCATAAAATCGCATTGCTAATGGATTGTGAACATCATCCTTTGTAAGATTTCCATATCCAATTAGGGAAGAAGTTTTTCTTTCTAAGCATTGATGAACCTTCATTCTGTCTCTCACATCAACTTAAAGAAGTTTTTATTTTATATATAATCAATGGTTTAAAGGACCAATATGACTTAGCTCAAGTGGTTAAAGAGCTCGGACGGGAATAGGAAGAGGAGGGTGGAGTTGAGTCCCAATAGAGATAAATTTTGTAAACAGATTACTATAATGTAAAGCGAATAGTTGTCAAACAAAAAAATGTTTTAACAGGCAGTACACCAAATTTAGAGAGGTGATTAAAGTTTTCCAAATTTAAATTTAATATAGTGTTTGATCTAAATTCAAGTTAGTCTGATGTAGTTTGGAGAGAAGCTAAAAGACCACGAAATCCTACATTTTTAATCATCAATTTTGTTATATTTTTATCTCGAATCATCTTCTAATATTAACTATAATGAATCCATAATATCATGCATGTATGCCAAATCGTCGTTAGCCTTCGATGAAGTGATTTAAAGAGAAAATTCATTTCAATAGAAAATCAACAACAATTTAACAGAGAAAATTCAACATTATTCCAGCCATCTTTTTCCAACAAAAATCTCAAACTCTAGTTTGACATTCCCCCACGCGCGAGAGGAAAATCTTGATATTCATAATTAGAGGAATTCTCTCAAAAAATATCTTTAAAACGGGTAAAATTCAGCAGAGGCAGGGCAAGTGAGGAATATAGAATGAGGGGTAGGTGACAGGTGTAGCACACCTATTAGCAACAATAACGGTTGGAGCATGCACATGTGTTTCCGCATGCAGATGATCATAATTCTCGAGTCTATCTATCTCAACAAAAACTTGTGACGTGTTTACTGATATTAATATATAGGAATACCTCTTAAATGGTCAACAAACATATGATTCATTTGGGCAGTCAAGAATTTGAACCAGAACTGAAATAGGTGCGAGATTTCTTACTCTTTTGCCCAAGACGAGGGATATTGATCTTCTTATTAAGTATAAGGATGGGTAATTTCAATAATGTATTCAATGGCCTATTTCTCATTATGTCTAATATGATCATTTGTCTTCTATTACTTATGCTTTTATTACCATGTTTCTAATAGAGATAATTAGTTGTTCTCAACTGATAGGCTTAGTCTTCCATTTCGGTTTGAACTATTCAATGTATTTAGCTGTAACCCTAGTTTGTAGGATCTTCAATTATCTTCTGATGTATTTAAATACGATTGTTTTATAAATAAGAATAATTAAGCTTTACAATTCTATCATGGTATCAGAGTTGAATCAGATATAACAAACTCTTTTTTTTCGTTTTAACTTTTCCTCTCCCAATTCATTCTTCTCCACTCTCAAACAGCCATGGCTACATCTTCCCCCTCCATTCTAAACACCAATGAATCTCAAAATACCCTTCTGAGCATAAATGTTGTTGCCCAAACTCCTCTTAAACTCACATCCACCAACTACCTCTCATGGAAACTGCAATTTCACACTCTCTTCATTGGATATGACCTCCTAGGATATATAGATGGCTCAAAGCCATGTCCCCCAGCCACTCTCACACAAGAACAAACGGCCTGCACACCCTGCCGGATTAGGCAGACCAGTTAATCCTGAATGCAATAATTGGCTCCATCACCCACACCATCATACCTTTCATTGCCCGAGCCACAACAGCCCGCGAAGCATGGACCATCCTAGCCACCACCTCGCCTTCTGTGGCGCATTAAACGAGGCCAAAAGCCAACTGAGATGATAACGAGGCTCTGACGGTGTCTAGCACGTTCTTGCAATCCATTAAGGCAAAGGCTGATGAACTTGCCCTTCTTGGAGCACTAATAGATGCAGAAGATCTCATAGAATAGATACTTGATGGCCTTGGTGATGAATACAAAGAACTCACACGTGCTATCCAAGCTAGAGACATGCTCATAACCTTTGAGGAACTACATGAAAAGTTGCTCAATTTTGAAGCTTCTGTGCTCACCACCAAACCATATCCCCTTGCTTTCACCGCCCTTTGCTAACCTAACAGGCAAAAATCCGGCACCTTAGCGCTCTTTGCCCTTCAAGCACCACCAATCATTCATGGCATCCCTCGCGATCCACGAAACAAGTATTCTACTCCACGAACATCGTGACTCCAGCTTTCGAAGCTCATCATCCTTCTCGGCGATACTTGGGTTATTGCCAAATTCTGACTCTGAGGACATCTGTAGCGGTGTCCTTCATTTCATTTAGTCCGATTAACACATCAATGATATCAAATTCTCCCTACTTTGCCCAATCACTCTGCTACTCCATGGCAACCAAGGGCTCATTATGCTTCCAATACTCCCAGTACTACATCTTGAATCCTAGATAGTGGAGCCTCTCACCATGTTACAGCTGATCTAAACAATCTCTCCCTACATGCTCCATACAATGGCTCATATGACATTATGATCGGTGATGGCTCGAGTCTCTCCATTACTCATGCGGTTCCTCTCTCCCCACAACTCATATCACTTTTCAATTGATAAATGTCCTCTGTGTTCCTGCTATGAAAAATAATCTCATTTCAATTTCTCAATTTTGTACCTCAAATAATGTCTCCATTGAATTCTTACAAACTGCTTTTCTTGTAAAGGACATTCACGGGGAAACACTACTGTAGGGCCAAACTAAGGATGGCGTTTATGAGTGGTTGGTATCTCCACCCTTGCTTGCATTTTCCAGCATCAAAACAACTTTATCTGAGTGGCATCAAAGATTAGGACACCCAACCTTTCACATTCTGAAACAGATTGTTTCCCAAAATAATCTCACTTTCTCTTCTTCTTTTTCCAATCAATTTTCATGTAATGCTTGTCTAAGTAATAAAAGCCACAAATAATCATTCTCTCAATCTACCATTGTCTCTTCTCAACCTTCAAACTATCTTCTGCGAGTTGGACTTCTCGATTCTATCAAGCTTGATGGATTCAAATATTGTCATTTTTATGGATCATTTCACCATATATATTTGGTTCTATCCTCTCAAACAAAAGTCTGAAGTCAAAGATATTTTTATTGGATTTAAATCAATTGTTGAAAAACACTTTGCTAAAACCATCAAAGCACTTTACTCTGACAATGGGGGTGAATATATTGCACTTGCCCATTTTCTCTCAACAAATGGTATTTCTCATCTTACTACACCACCTACTTTATCCCGAACACAGTAAACACTACGAACATAGGCATTTCATATTGTAAGCGGATTAATTACTCTCATGCCTCTCTTCCTTTAAGCTATTGGCCTTATGCTCTAGCCACAATAGTTTATTTAATAAATCACATGCCCACACCCATACTAAACCTTTCCTCTCCATATGAAAAAATATTTTCAGCAGCTCCCAATTACTCAAAACTCAAAATTTTTGGTTGTTTATGTTATCCCTGGCTTGGACCGTATACAACCATCAAACTAGAACCTCAATCCAAACCATGTGTCTTCCTTGGATACTCCTTAACTCAGAGTGCCTACTACTTTGCCTTGATCCATCCACCTCCAAAATTTATGTCTCTAGGCATGTTAAATTTGTTGAGTCTGTTTTTCCCTTCAGTCATCTCTCTGCTCCATCCTCTTGTCCACAATTAGATTCCATTGTCACTTGGATTCCACCACCCCTTCGAATTCCTACCTTGTCGTCGGTACCACCACTCAATTCGACATCTGCAGTGGACGCTCAACAACAATCCCCCAGAGAAGCGTCACCACCACCAGCCCTACCCACCACATTTGTTCCACCACCATCATGTGCACCTTCAAATACCAACAATTCCCAACAACCATCACCACAAATAAACCCACCTGAGCCTCAACCACGACCCACCCACACCATGACTACTAGAAGCTCTTCAGACCCACTATCTAGAGAGAAGTGTGGTAAGTTGGATAGTAAAATGTGTAAAGTTAGGAGAAATCCATTTCTACACTAGTTTGCTCTTGGACAATTCCAAGTTTCATATCCATTACTTTATCTTATTTGGAACTCGCAAAGTGATGGTCACAGCTGCTTCATTTTTCTTCCATATATTCAGTCCCTTTGAACTCTCTAATCATGTATTTTAGAAATTTCATTAATTTTTTATTTCTTTTTATCTAAGAAGATAAATCTATCTTGATAATTTGGAAATTCAAATAGTAAAGATCTTTAGTAGTGAGGGTAGTTAATCTTTAAATTTTTCTAATCGATCCTCGTGGGAATGATATCTGGACTTAAAATCCATTGTATTACTTGTAAGACCTATGCACTTGCAATGATCTAGACCAAACCAATTTTCAAATGAAGCATTTTACATATAAGGCAGAAAACATATTTTATATCTTGGGGCTTAACAAGTTTTTTGCGTCGTTGCCCAGTACTTAATAGTCTTTGGTAGCAGTGCTAATTACTTGGTCAATTTGGTCTTAACAGTTGTTTCGTGGAAAAGTGTTAAGAAAAAACTTATAGCTTCTTCTACTATGGAGGCAGAGTATGTAGCGTGTTATGAGGCTACTTGTCATGTAATATGGTTGCAAAACTTCATTTCAGCTTTGGAGGTTGTTCACTCCGTTTCTCGACTGTTGAAATTATTCTGTGATAATTCTACAATTGTATCTTTCTCTAGGAACACTAGAAGTACTTCTCGCTCCAAGCACTTTAATTTTTTTTTTTAAAGAGAAAGTTGCAGAGTCCCTCATTTCAGTTGAGCACATGCCTACGACTAGCATGTTGGCAGACCCACTAACCAAAGGTTTACCTATTTGTTTGTTTCAGGAACACATCACCTACATGAGATTGTTGGGAGCCTAGAATCTTTATTTTAGTGGGATTTTTGTCTTTTCATGTATTTTGTAAGGAAAGCTCGTGATTTTCGTTATTACTGCACATTTTGACGTTTGTCATTATCTTATGATTTTGTGTCATTTTGACCAGATGAATGACAAAATGATGTTTTATCTTTTTATTGAATCAATACTTTTGTCATTGAAATGCTTCTCGATCAGTAGCACTTGATTATGTATGATTTATGCATCATCTCGGTGTATTAATTATAAATGATTGGTTATGACTATGTAAGTCTCTTGTTGAAGCATTTGAATTATAATTTTGATTAATAGCTCCTGATTATGTACGATTCACATTATGTACGATTCACTCATCCTCTCGGTGCATTAATTGTATATGATTGGTTATGACTATGTAAATCTTTTGAGAAAACATTTGAGTTATGATTATGTTGTCCAAGTGGGAGAATGTTAGATTAATTTATTAATTATGGACTAAGCATAATCATATTACAATTTTAATTGTATAATTGTGCATGTTAATTATGAGTCATTTATGGGATGGTTTAATATTAATTGACTATGGGCCCATGGTTCTATCTTCTTCCTTGCTTTGGTAAGCCCATTTGACCAAAGATCAATTGTTCCCTTGTGCTCTATATATATAAGTATATAGAGCCTAAAATTTTACAAATGTTTGGTATAACACTTTGGGGAGAAGGAAAGATCCATCTTCAACCCTAACCTTTCTTTTATTTCATTCTTTGCAGATTTGGTAGACTAATGGTAGCAAACATAGACATGATTTGTGAAATGGGTGTTTGTTTTCGTTTTTGTTGTTGATTATTGTTTCCCATCACAAACCCCAATTCTCATAACAGTGCTGCTTTTAATTGTTAGTCAAATTGGTTGAATATCAAGTTAAAGTAGGGATCAAGCGGCTCTTCTTATGTTGTGGATGTACCTTCTGCTTTTGGAACTGAAAATTCGAGTTTAACAGATTCAATTTTTACCATTTCCCCATATTTGGAGTATGTAGACTTCATTTAATTTGTCTTATTAGAAACGAATTGAAAAATGTATGACTAATAATTTATGCTACACCTCTAACACACCCATAAATGCGAATACGGTTCTCTTTGATTTGTTACTAGTGCTTCACATTGCAGTTGGGAGAATAAATTAATAGGAAATATTTTATAGTTTTTTACAAAAAAATAATTAATGTAACTAAAAAATTTAAACAAAAAATCTATTAACTAATATATTGTCAAATAACTAATAATAAATGTAAATAAAAAAATAGCTTAATATATTATATATGATATAATATATTATAAACTCAATTGTAATATATAAATTAGAATATATATTATCCCGAAAAATATTTAGTCTCGGTCAGGGTATGTGACGTAGGATAAAAAATTCGTAATTTTAATACAGAAGCTATGCAAACAGGACAATATTAAATTTGTCCCGGAGTCCTGGTCAAATATATTAATTAAGGTTCAGTCTGAGAATTGATCCTGGCGTACCAAACACCTGGGGGCGATGGGGGATGTTTTCCAAAAATAATAAAAAAATTAAATTTTTTTTTTGACAAAGTGTGGTTTGAAAACTAATTCTCTCCACATAAGTTTGACACATGGGATAAAGCTTTAAAATGTGGGTTTTGAATGTCAAAAAAGCTAAGAGAAAAACTATTTAGAAGGTGTCTCTTCAAAAAGCGAGCTTTTCGATTTTGAATTTTAGAATGTGTATCTTGAAAAATGACCCAGTATAGCATTTGATAATTTAGAAGTGTTTCTTTGAAAGAGCGTTTCGGTTTTTGGATTTTAGAAAGTGTATATTCGAAAAACTAGCTTTTAATATAAAATAAAAAATTTTAAAATCATGAAAGTGTTTCTTCAAAAAAACACTTTTAATATAACATTTTAACAATTTAAAAAGTGCTTTTTTAAAAGACACTTTTAGTATAAATTCAAAATTTTTAAAATTATGAAAATGTATCTTCAAGATATACTTTCAAAAGACACTTTTATATCTATATAAAACTACATTAAATTTAAAAATATTTCTAAATTTTTTATATTTAAAATGTTTATCTTTTTCACACTAAATATCTAAAAAGCCCACTAATGGGTGTGGTTCAAATAAATTTTGGCGGCAGCCATCAGGGGCGTTGGCAGATACTTCATTTGAATTAAACTGCAACCGCCGTGGCATGAGGAGTTAGGTTTTCATAACTCTGGCTGGTTTGGGTTAGTAACTTGATTAAGACAATTTGTACTTTCATATTGTTTTTGAGTTTTTTTTTTAACAGCTGGGATCTTTGACTTGAAAATGATGGACATTTTTTTTTTTTTTTTTTTTTAATCATCATAGATCCCTCCAAAAGATAGAGAGGTTGACATCCATGTTTCACCCAACAGAGAAATCGTAATGGGTTTGTATGTACATATATAATAAGACAAGTCATATAAAAGGATGGGGGCCAGCTTTTTGAAGGACCAGCTGGTTGATAGACCATTGAAAGTAAAACGAGTGTTAGTTTTAGATTCAAATCATCTAGGGAAAGCAATGGGTCAGGTTTTGGTAGGATTTTAGATTCTTCGTTCGTTCGTATCTTCATTTATCATTTTTGTCATTTCTTTACTCATCAATTTACATTTTTTATCTTTAAATACACATTTATCAGTATTATATTATAATTTATGAAATGAATTATTTTAGAAAATTATAATTATTAAAAATAGTTTTTATATTATAGTAATATAAATTATAGTGATATGATTTCACGAAACTCTTTTAAAAATGCGAAGCAAGAAAAAGTTAAAATACCGATTGTTTTACCTTTTTAATATAAATAAATATATATTATATTTATATATCATAGTTGCAAACGGGTAGGATATAGTTAGACTTGTATTTATCCTTGAATCCGCCAAAATATCTCATCCGTCTAGAATATTTAATTAGATTTAAAATATTCTTTCATACCCTCTTTTGTTCGAATCGGGTATTAGATTCAAATCATCTAGGGATAGCAATGGGTTCGGTTCGGTTCAATTTATGTAGGATTTTAGATTCTTCATTTACCATTTCTATCCGAGTTTCATTCGAAAATCAATTTATATTTTTATCTTCATCCCAATGCTCAGCCAAGAGGATCGGATCTTTCGTGCCTATCCAAGTAACATATTATAATTTGTAGAAATGAATTGTTTTAGTAGAATAATATTAAAAATAGTTTTTATATTATAATAATAAAAATTATTGTGATAATTTCACGCGAGAATTACTAAAAATGCAAGCAAAAGAAAAGTTAAAATCCCGATTGTTTTTACCTTTTTAATATAAATAAATATATATTATATTATATGTCATGGTGCAAACGGGTAGGATATAGTTAGACTTGTATCTATCCTTGAATCGAAAATATGCCAATCAATGCAGGAATGTTAATTAGATTTAAAATATTCTTCCCGCCCTCCTTTGTTCGAATCGGAATTATTAGATTCAAATCATCTAGGGATATGATAGGTTGGATTAGAGTTCAATTTATGTAGGATTTTAGATTATTCATTTACCATTTCTATCCAGTTTCCATTCCCATCGAATTTATATTTTTTATCTTCATCCCCAGATCCATAAGAGGATCGGATACTCGTACCCTATCCAAGTAACATATTATAATTTGTGAAATGAATTGTTTTAGAAAATTATGAATATTAAAAATAGTTTTTTATATTATAATAATAAAAATTATTGTGATATAATTTCACGAAACTACTAAAAATGCAAGCAAAAGAAAAAGTTAAAATCCCAATTGTTTTTACCTTTTTAATATAAATAAATATATATTATATTTATACATCATAGTTGCAAACGGGTAGGATATAGTTAGACTTGTATTTATCCTTGAATCCGAAAATATACCAATCCAATACCCGAATATTTAATTAGATTTAAAATATTCTTTCATACCCTCTTTTGTTCGAATCGGGTATTAGATTCAAATCATCTAGGGATAGCAATGGGTTCGGTTCGGTTCGGTTCGATTTATGTAGGATTTTAGATTCTTCATTTACCATTTCTATCCAGTTTCCATTCCCATCGAATTTATATTTTTTATCTTCATCCCCAGATCCATAAGAGGATCGGATGCTCGTACCCTATCCATTAACATTCATAATTTGTGAAATGAATTGTTTAGAAAATTATGAATATTAAAAATAGTTTTTAGTATTATAATAATAAAAATTATTGTGATATAATTTCACAAAACTACTAAAAATGCAAGCAAAAGAAAAAGTTAAAATCCCAATTGTTTTTACCTTTTTAATATAAATAAATATATATTATATTTATACATCATAGTTGCAAACGGGTAGGATATAGATTAGACTGTGACATCATGAATCGAAAATATACCAATCCAATACGAATATTTAATTAGTTTACAAATATTCTTTCCTTTACCCTCTTTTTATTCGAATCGGGTATTAGATTCAAATCATCTAGGGATAGCAATGGGTTCGGTTCGAATTATGTAGGATTTTAGATTCTTCATTCGTATCTTCATTTACCATTTCTATCCCGTTTCCATTCCCATTGAATTTATATTTTTTATCTTCATCCCTACATCCATAAGAGGATCAGGTACTCATATCCTATTCAAGTATCATATTATAATTTGTGAAATGAATTGTTTTAGAAAATTATAAATATTAAAAGTGATTTTTCATATTATAGTAATCAAAATTATTGTGATGTGATTTCAAGAAACTACTAAAAATGCAAACAAAGAAAGAAAAGTTAAAATCCCTCATTTTTATTTTAGTGCTTTTTAATATAAATAAATACATATTATATTATATATATCCTTAGTATAAGCAATTGAGATATAATTAGACTAAGTATCTATCCTCCAATCCGAAAATATACTAATCAAATATCGAATATTTAATTAGAATTTAAATATTCTTCCCTTACCTCCTTTTGTTGAATCGGGTATTAGAGTATCTCCGATTAGATGCAAGCGAAAAAAATAAGATATTCGGAATAAAAAAACCCGTCTTGACAATGAAGCAATCCTTGTGAAAAAATTCTTTGTGAACGATTAACGGTAATATTTAGGCAAATATTATTGTCCCGATTGATACATCAGCAAATATTGAATTGAATAATAGAAATTTTATTTGCTTTCAACCAATGTAGTGTAAATATAGAAGTATATAGTAATTATTAAATCTTAAAAAAATTAATTTTTGGAGCAAAATATAGCTTTAAATATGAAAGGTATATGAGTAATTATTAAATCTTAAAAAAATTAATTTTTGGAGCAAAATATAGCTTTAAATACGAATCATTTTTACTAACTATTGAAGATGCTCTTAGATTCTTCATCGATTGGGAGTAAATCCCCGTTCCTATTATCACCCAGTTGAGATTGGGGTTATATGGTATGCATGGGTGTTGATTTATTATGGAAGATGATGCGTTATGCCAGACAGGACAGAAAAGTGGCTCATCATCTACTTAATTATGAGAACATGGGTGTGGGCCATAAAGTTTAATGGAGGGTTGGTTTTGCATTGAATGCCTCTGCCCCAACAACTACCAGAAGCTATCAATGCGTGTTAATGGTGATGAAAAACGGGAAGATGGCCGGTATTCATATGGTTCTTGTTTCTGATATCTTAATTAGACTGGACGGACAGTTGAGTTTTAGTCGTTGTTAGAGAACGATGAAGAAGAAGATGATGATGGTGTTGTTGTTCGTCAAGAATTGATCTGATCACACAAAAAGCATGGCGGATTTGTGATTTCATATTCGTCTTCCTCATACAATCTCCATTTTCTGTTTCTTTCTCATCACCTCTTTCACCTACTCCGCCTGATCCTCATATATTCAACAGCCAAATCAACGCTCTCATTTCTCCTTCATGCAACATCCATTTTCTGCTCCAAATAATGCAATAATATTGATGGGGATTTGTGATATCTGTCGGTTCAACTAATTCCACAGTCAAATTCACACACAAACCATTTCTACTTCTCTCTCCATTTTTTTCAGATCTTCCATATATAATCGAAATGAGGAGCTCTGCAAATAATGCGATGATGGAGATAGAAGCGAGTAAACCGCCGGCGGCGGGGTATGTAGTGGGAGGGTTAAGCCCTCTGAGTGAAACTATATGGAAGGAGAGAACTAATACAGAATTTGTAGGGGACGTGTCGGCGAGGCTAACTTGGAAGGATCTGACTGTGATGGTAACACTCAGCAATGGCGAAACCCAGAACGTATTGGAAGGACTAACTGGTTATGCCGAGCCAGGGAGTTTTACTGCTCTCATGGGTCCTTCTGGTTCTGGGAAATCTACTCTTCTTGATGCTTTATCCAGTCGTCTTGCCTTACTTCAATGCCTTCCTTTGGTTCCATCCTCCTCAATGGTCGAAAGACGAAGCTCTCCTTTGGGAATGCTGTAAGTAGTAGTAGTAGTAGTAGTACTGTTTTTGTTGTTGTTTTGATTTCTAGTTTTCTTTTCTTCCCCCATCCCCTTTTGGGATGGGAAAGATCCTGTCTTATTTGGTTCATGTTTTTTTAAAGCTATTTTTGAGAATAGTTTTTTTGGAAACAAAAGAAAACTAATTTTGTGTTCCTTTATAAATTGTTGTTGTTCTTTTGATTTAGTGTGTTTTTGAACTGATTTTGAATAGAACCACGCTTTTTGTGATGCTCACGAAAATTGTGCTGTTATTTTGATTTAGTGTTTTTAAATGCGGTTTTGAAAACACATTATCTCGATTTAGTGTTTTTAATAGTAAAAAAATCGGAACCAAAAGATGTTCCAATATGTTATCTTTGTTACTTATTTTTAGAACATAAAACAGTTTGAAACGAGAAACCAAGAGTTCCCTAGGCTTCCTCACCTGTTTTTAGTTTTTTTTTTTTTTTTTTTTTTTTTTTGTATCAAGTGAAATCAGGAGAAAAAATTCCCAATATTTTAAGAGTGAGTAAATAATTCCCAAGATTGTTCTTCTTCCCAAATGTCAAATAAGGCCTCCTTAGATTCAACTTCTTCTCAAATTTAGGACGGTTTGATTCCTATTTTTGAAAATTGTTTTACTCTTGCCCAAAAGCAAGCAGAAAACAGGAGGCAGCGTTTGATTCACGATTGTTTTGTTCTAAAAACACAAATAACATAAGCTTGATAAATTTAAAAAACAAAAAGAGTTTTGACTCTATGTTTTCAAAAACTGTTTTTAATAATGATTTTCAAAAATAAGAATCAAACATGCCATTAGAGATGTGATGTTGAGTACTATTTTTATTTTATTTTATTTTATTTTTCTAATCTGGCATTAGATTTGCTCTGTTTTGGACACAGTCCCAGTAATTGGTTCTGCTTCTTGTGACTTGTTAAAGGGTGCATGCGCCTAATAAGGCAGGGTTATATTATATTGATACTTTCTATATTTGTTGCTGCATTAATCTCAGCCCTACTGTTTTTGAAAGCATAGAAAACACAATTTTTGTGTTATCTGAAAATTGTTTTTGTTATTTTGATTTTGTGTTTTTTGCGTTTTTCTTAACTGTAAAAAAACTATAACCAAACGTGTTCAGTATTCTCGGTATTTTCCTTATTCTCCTTATTTTGGAAAACATAAAACAATTTTCAAGAACAAAAACCAAGCAGGTCCTAGGTTTCCTTACCTATTTTCATTTTTTTTTTGTATCAAGTGAAATCAGGAGAAAAAATTCCCAAGATTGTTTTCTTCCCAAATGTCAAATAAGGCCTCCTTAGGTTCAATTTCTCAAATTTAGAGATGTGATCCCAGTGTAAGGGTGTGTCCCGGTCGGAGTCAGTCGATACGAGTCATCTCGAACTCAACTCGATTAAAGCTTCGAAACTTGGACTCGATCTAGCTTTTCGGATAATGAGCACCAGGCTGAAAATATTAAACTCTGGCTTCGAGCTCAACAAAACTCGAATCAATTAAAAAATTAACAAATGATTGTACCCGAGCTCATCTCGAAATTAATTTGACCCGAGTTTGACTCGATTAATAAAATAGTAAAACTTGATTAAGCTCATGAACAACTTGAGTCGGGTATTGCGATATTCAAACTCGATCGAGCTTCTTTTTAGATGTTCGAAACTAGACTCGAAAAATAGTCGAGCTACTTGAACTCGACTCGACAAAGCTCGAATCAATTAAAAATTAATAAATAATGATACTCGAAATCAATTAATAAAATAATAAAGACGTTAAACTCACAAAGCAGCACCGAGTCATATTATGATATTATTCGAACTGACTCGACAAGCTACTCGAAGTATATTCTAGGAATGACTTATTCGTTTATATCGCAATACAGTAAAGTAGTAGCAGTTGCCCTTGGGTATTCAGTATTTAATTTTTCTGGTCTCGGGCATTAGAATTGGTGTCATGATGATGATGAATGATGAATGATCTCAGGCGTATGTGACTCAAGACGACAACTTGATCGGTACTCTGACAGTAAGGGAGACGATCTCATATTCAGCTAGACTACGGCTCCCTGATAAGATGCCTTGGTCTGAGAAGCGTGCTTTGGTCGAGAGTACCATTATAGAAATGGGTCTTCAAGACTGCGCAGATACTGTCATCGGCAATTGGCATTTGCGAGGGATCAGCGGAGGGGAGAAGAGAAGGGTCAGCATAGCCATTGAAATCCTCATGAGGCCTAGATTACTTTTCCTTGATGAGCCCACAAGTGGACTTGATAGGTACCTCTACTCTGACCCCTTAGCCCTTGGCGGCTCCCCAATGGGAGTTCTTTATGAGATATTAAGTATATCTTGTTAAAATGGCCTTACCCAAAGACAAAAAATTAGGCTCCAATGGAGGTACGGCATCAAAATTGCCAAATGCCATCGGGGTTTTGGGGGTATGTTGGCAACTTTGAAGAATGGAGAGGTTGCAAAATAGCGGTTGGTGGCTCTTTATGCTCTCAGCGTATATTCATTACACGTATTTTGCGAGTTTAATTATATTTTTTAATGAAATATTAGTTATTAAAATGGCGCTCAGATTTGGCACTATCATTGGAGCCAAAACAACGTCGAGGTGCCAAAACCTTTGTTGATTCTGAAATGGCATTGTACTTACGTTCTTATTTCATTGGGTTATGCCTCATATATCATCATCATCATCATCATCATCATCATCATCATCATCATCATCATCATGCTTTTTTTTTATATTGTGTTATAAGGAAAGTTATAATTAATTAAGAGCATCTCCGGCAGTGGAGCAAAAGCAAAAAAATAGATGTTCAAACAAAAAAACCCATCTCCAACAGTGGAGTAATTCTTCAACCAAAAAGATTACTAGTGAATAGTTGCCATCAATATTTGGGCAACTATTGTTAAGAACTATTCACAAGCAATATTAGGTATATGATAGAAATTTCCATTTTGGGTATAGAATAATATAGATGAATGAAGGGTATATGATGTAATTATTAAGGAAGAGAAAGGGTAAAATTGGAATAGATTTAGGATAGCTAAAGTTTTAGATGCTCACCGTTGAAGGTCACACCCTTTTAGCTTTAAGCTAAATCTCAAAAATTGCTTTTTGGAGCAAAATATAATTTTAGATGCTGATCTTTTTTGCTAACTACTGAAGATGCTCTAATTACAGCGCATCAGCTTTCTTCGTAACCCAGACATTACGGGGGTTATCAAGGGATGGACGGACTGTGATAGCTTCAATCCACCAACCTAGCAGTGAAGTCTTTGAGCTGTTTGATCGGTTGTACTTGCTTTCTGGAGGCAAAACGGTTTATTTTGGTCAGGTTTCAGAAGCATATGAGGTGAGTATCAATATCAACCCAACCTCATCCTTCCATATATATTTGATTTTTATAGGAATGTGTTGGAATTTTTCAATAATTATTGTAGGTGCCTAGATATGTTCATGCTATCATTTTTAATTAATCTTAACTAAATTGTCATAATTGCCTTAAGGGTATAATTATCATAGAATTAATGTGTGGATATATAATATGAGTAGTATAAATATTAGGATTAGGCTCCTAATTCATAATGTGAAAAAAAAACCGTAGTATGTCATTAAGACCGTATCGAATTTGGAAGATTTAACCGGTATATTACGAACTTAATATCTTTTGAATTAAATGGATAGAAACATGATTATTTAAGGTTTGCTTTCTATGCATGTATGATTTAGGTCTAATATATTTGGAATTTTTATTATGTTTATAATATTATTATACCAGAAATATATGATTAGACGATCAAGAATCCCGTTGTTCAATTCTTACGTAATTCACTACTTGGTGTGTCTGCAGTTTTTTGCACAAGCTGGCTTTCCCTGCCCTACACTCAGAAACCCGTCCGATCATTTTCTTCGCTGCATCAATTCTGATTTTGACAAAGTGAAGGCCACCCTGAAGGGATCCATGAAGCTAAGGGTACCATTAATCTTTCTTCTTTTTAAGGTTGTCAAATGCTAGTTTGAAATTTTGTGGCTAATTAATGTTCCTTTGGATGCCAAACAGTTTGAGGCAAGTGATGATCCTCTAGAAAAGGTAACAACAGCTGAAGCTATCCGAACTCTCATCGACTACTATCGCACTTCTCAGTACTATTATGTAGCAAATCAAAAAGTTGAAGAGATATCCAAAGTTGTGAGTTCTTCTACAAAATGCCTTATACTTTCATTATACGTTGTTGTGGGAGAAATGATTGAGATTTTCGTCATGTTTGTTTTATTACAGAAGGAACAGTGCTAGATTCAGGAGGCAGTCAGGCTAGTTTCTTGATGCAGGCCTTTACCTTAACGAAGCGTTCATTCATCAACATGTCCAGGGACTTTGGATATTACTGGCTGAGGCTAGTAATCTACATTGTCGTCACCATCTGCATTGGAACCATTTACCTGAACATCGGGACGAGTTACAATTCCATTCTGGTATAATATTAAGAGAGAATGAACGCTTGAGACAGGCCATAACTAAATTATATATGTTTTACTCAGAATTATTTTCAATTGTTGTTATGCGACAGGCAAGGGGTTCATGCGCGTCTTTTGTCTTTGGCTTTGTCACATTCATGTCTATTGGTGGGTTTCCATCTTTCGTAGAAGATATGAAGGTGAGTCATAAACTTCTTTTCCACCAGATCGATCATATACATTATTAATATTATTGATTTGGGTGCATATATAATTTGAAGGTTTTCCAAAGGGAGAGACTGAATGGTCATTATGGGGTGACTGCATTTGTCATCAGCAACACAATCTCTGCAATGCCCTTCTTGATTTTGATCACCTTCATATCTGGAACTGTTTGCTACTTCATGGTCCGCCTCCATCCGGGTTTCCTACATTATCTGTTTTTCGTGTTGTGCCTTTATGCCAGTGTCACTGTAGTCGAAAGCTTGATGATGGCGATAGCTAGTATTATCCCCAATTTCCTCATGGGTATCATCATTGGAGCTGGAATTCAGGTTAGTTTTTTTAGTTGTTACCATTGATATTATCATTTTTATTATCGTTTTCAATCTTAATTAAGTTTCTTATATGTATATGAATGAAATATTAATGGCGGGTCTATCCTCTCCTCTGCGTGATTATCAGGGAATATTCATGCTTGTTTCTGGCTACTTTAGGCTGCCTAACGAATCCTGCTACGATTATCATTTTCATTTTTATTATCGTTTTCAATCTTGATTAAGTCTCATACATATATATATTTGAATGAAATATTAATGGCGGCTCTATCCTTTGCATGATTATCAGGGAATATTCATGCTTGTTTCTGGCTACTTTAGGCTGCCTAACGACATCCCTAAGCCTGTGTGGCGTTATCCCATGTCTTATATCAGCTTCCACTTCTGGGCTCTACAGGTAATTAACTAACTAAAGGAGAGAGTAATATATAAGCTCCGTTTGAAACCTAGAAATAGTGGAAAGAAAAAAAATTTAGAAGAAAATAAAGAATATGTTTAAACTTAATAAATTAATTCTATATGTTTTATTTAACTTATTTATATTTAAAATTGAGAAATTTTTTTTCCTTTCCTTAGTACTGTGGGTTTTAACATAGCCATAATGTAACTTTTAAGCTAAAAGTGAGTTGCTTTGTGATTGAAAGGGAGGAAACTGAATTGAATGGACAGGGACAATATCAAAACGATTTGACGGGCTGATTGATAACTGTGACGCCTGATCTTCCTAAGATTCCCGGGGAGTATATTCTGGAGATTGTGTTCCAGATTGATGTGACTCGATCAAAATGGATAGATTTAAGCGTCATCTTCAGCATGATTGCGATATACCGAATCATATTTTTCATCATGATCAAGGTCAACGAGGATGTGACTCCATGGGTGAGAGGTTATATGGCAAGGAGAAGAATGCAGCAGAAGAATGGAAACCTGACAACAACAATAGCTCCAGATGGTCTTACAAAGTCCCCTTCTCTTAAGTCCTATGTGGCCACAACTGGGACTGGGACTGGTAGTAAAAGGTAGAAGAAGAAGAAAGGAATTATATATTGCCATAATAATATATAAAAAGATGTTTACCTCTCTCATTCTGCATCAACTTGCTATATGATGAATCTTGGCTTTCTGCCATTAATATCCAAAAAATCTTATATATCTTCAAGCCACATAACTTGCTGTTTACTGCTGCGGGGACCTCTCCATCAACTTTTTTTTTTTTTTGACATCTATTTACTTTGTAATACATCACTCGATTGCTTTTCACAAATTTCTTATGGACAATAGGAATCGAACCCTGGACCCTTGGCCCAATGACTGGCTGCGCTCTATACACTTCCAATATTGAGATCCCCATAACTCCTTGACACTTATATCGAATGTATGTTGTACAAAGAATTACCTAAGCCATTCATAACATAGCATTACACAAAAAATCAAGATAGAATCTTCCTCTTCTTTGAGCTTTGCAGCATCATTGGTTAAGAATCTAGCAAGATTTAATGTGGTCAAGATAGAATAACATCTTTTAGTATCATCTTTTAAAATTCCATCCGTCGAACTTCTCTGATTTTTTCTTATGAAAAACAAAAATGGGTACAACAATTGTGCAGCACAATGGGTGGCTACTTCGGCTAATCCAATCACAACAATGTTGTTGGATTCAATTGTCATTTTTCGAGTTTTGTAGCTGCCATGATCTCCTCGAAACATATTTGCCTTCCAATAGTGCTTTGAGAATTGCACAACATCCTAAGATAAAACATTCATTGAATGACAAATACAACACATTGCAGCCACTCCTAATGAACGAACCTTGTTTGTTCCCTCTACCACCAGAACAAAGGTTTGAAACTTAATTAAAAAATGCTCTTTCTGCAAAAGAGTGAGAAACTCTCCTTATATTGATGTTAGACAAGGACGGAAGGAGATAGGCAAATCAAACAATTTGACCGTTAAAAAGCTTTTAGATTTATGGGAATAGGTTGAACGAATCCACCCATGCATTCAATGTGCTTATTTCATTCACTTAAACTTATTCATTTTCCAATAGGTGGAGCCTCCCACCATAAGTGGACGGCATAACAGGAGGGGCCTATGGCCACATTGGGATCATGCAAATAGGTAGTATTTTCTCATTGCTAAATAAAACCACCACAACAATCCTCGAGCCTCCTAAAACCTCTTAATTTGTTCCAAAATGAAGGGGTAGCCCAACCACCCTCACCCAAATATCTTTTCCATGCATGGTTGTCAAATTTGAAGCACCTCATATCGAGATCCCACCTCTCCAATTCTATTAGCTTATTCTTGAATCTCCTAATTCCTCTTCACAACACCTGATCGAGCAGCCTCGCTTTGACTTCCAAACTCAAAAAGAGAAGAGACCCCCACAATTGAGCAACTTGTAAACCCCCCCTTCCCCAACCACCGTGAGGAAGGCCAGTTTTTTTTAATGAAATGCAAAGCAAGAACCGAGTCATAGGATACTACAAAGCAACCTAACAAACAACACTCCAGCTAAACTTTGATAATCCCTTTAATTCATACATCAGGCTTGAATCTTTGAACACACAACCAAGTCCATCTTATAGTTCCCCTTTGAAGAAAGAATACACTTTGATAATGTAAGAACTGCTAAATTATTTGTTACAAGGAAAGTATTTATTAATCCAAAAACAATTGATTAATGATCAAAGAACCTAATAAATGCATTAAAAAGTGAAATTTTATTAAAACAATGAAACATATCAATTCGTAGTATGTAGAAAACATACCTGTTATAGATCCTGAATTGCTGACCACCATTTGTCTCCAAAATCTGCAAGAGATGAGATCAAAAAAAAGGTACGGTTGAAGATAGTTTTTTCCTTCTCCCTGAAGCTTGTTCTACAAACCCTTAAAAATTATAGAGTTCTATTTACTTATATATATAGAACACAAGAGAACAATTAAGATTTAGTCTAATGGGCTTACCAAAGCAAGGGAGAAGATAGAACCATGGGTTCATAGCTTGTTAATATTAAATCATCTCATAAATGACCCATAATTAACATGCACAATTACACAATTAAAATTGAAATATGATTATACAGTAGAACCTCCCTAAATTGATACTCTATAAATTAATAACCTCCATTCTTTAATGAAAAATCAATCCACCGACTCCGTGGAATGTGTATAATTTAATAATTCTACTATCTATTATTTAATGCAAAATAGAAACACCCTATGTAAAAATATTAATTTATAGAATCAATATTCCTTATAAATCTAAAAATACTATACATCATAGATAAAATATATCGTCAGAAATCAATATTCCTACAAAAAAATACCTATCTAAAGTAGTTTGTTTTTTTTCAATAGTCCGTATCTCAAATTGTATGTTTCTAAGTACCTTATGAGCTATAACATGATTTGGATTTGAAAGATCAAGAAATGAAATACAAGAATGAATAGTTTATCAATTTTTCTTTGTTGACATGGGAGGATTTTCATCCATAACTTCACCATCTTCCTCTTCTTCTTGATCTTGAGACGACGAAAGTTTTATTAAATCTTCATCTGAAATTTCCTCATGGGCAACTTGTTGCTCTTCCTCGGGATTTATAAGTCGAACGCATTGGGCGACTAATTGGCGTTGATTAATAGCATCTTCAAGTTCATTTTCTATATCTTGTTCTTCCGAACCCACTTCATTTTTTTGAGTTTCTCTTTCAAAGAGACCTGTGTGCTTAAAGCAATTGGCTATTGTCTTGCTAGAAATGTCATTCCATGCTGCCTTAGCCCATTTCATGGCTATCAATTGATCAACCTTATAGATGTTTCTGCTTTTGTTGTTCATCTCTATCAATTGCATCTTGAGTTGAAAACGCCTATATCGCTCTTGAATGGTCGCTATTATTCCAAGATCCATTGGTTGAATTTTAGAAGTCAGACAATGGAAAAAGAAAACTCGAACATTTGTAAGAGGCAAATCCCTCACCACATGTGAAGGAGCATTATCTAACAAAAGCAGGACTTTTCTATTAGCATCTTGCATTTGTTGATCCATCTTTTGTAGCCATTCCCTGAAAATGAGTCCACCATCCAAGCAGATTGTCGCGATAATAGAAACCCACCGCTTCCTCCACTTTTCTATTAAAAGCACGGGCCTTGTGCATGACTAATGATGAGAGGTTCCATTTGTGAGACCAATCTTATTTGCAAAGAAAGACAAAAGTTAGACGTGTTTTATCCTTCTTAGAACCTTCCAATTTGACGTCAGCAATTGTTCGAACAAAAGGCGCGATAAAAGAGTCATGTTTCATCCATAAGCCAGATATGTTCGAAGTGAATAGCTTTGAAGTTTTTCTTTATTGTCAAGATATTTCTGGCTAATTCGCATCTAAATCACAGAGCCACTTTCTCCATATGATTTTTGAGCTTTGAACTATGGCTAATATTGAACTTTGCAAGCCATCCATTTGAAAATTCTCGTGTTCTCTCTCCAAGTTCAAGTTGCTCAGCAAATCGACGAGCCTTTTCCTTGATTAAATCACCGATAATGCCACCGACGTGCTTGCATTGTAGTTCCAATTTGCTAAAAACACGCTCAGGATGCTTCATAGCTCTTTGACGCTTAGATGTAAGTTCAGTTGAGTCCATGCTTTCATATTGTTGACGCTTAGCAAGGATGTTGCTAATGGTTCCTTGTGTTGGGACTTTTGAAAGCTTGAATTCTTGCATTGCCCAATTTGCAAGAGTTGATTGTTTGATGGATGGATTTGTTGCTTTATGATGACAAATTTTAAGCTTTTGATCATTACTCAGAGAAGATGAAGGTCGGCCTTGGACGAAAAAGAAATAAAAAAAAAGGACAAACTATAACTCAACTGTTGTATGCATTAGCCTTTATAATTCAAGTGAGGAACTTTTGATATTCCACACTTGGAAAACTTTCTTGGAAACATGGTCACGACCTTTGGTATTTCAAAATTCTAAGTTGGGATTACTTAAGCACAACTTTTAACCTTTGGAAATTGACGCTGAATTTATCGAGGCTGTACGGATTAACTCATGCAATATCTTGATATATATTTTCCATTTTAGGTGAAGGTTCTATAAATTAATAACCTCCGTTAATTAATAATTTTTTGTGCTACGGATCGTATTAATTTAGAGAGGTTCTACTGTACTTAGTCCATAATTAATAAATTAATCTAACAAGAACATCACTTTTGATTTACCGAACTTTTTTTTAAGTTCACACTTATGAGTCTTAAGATTATGCTTAATTGCTTATTTTATATATATAAATTTTCGATTACAAACAATCGAATCCGCAAGTGTACGGATCACAATTAATATAGTGGTTTTTTAATTAAAAACCCAAAGTATTGAACCCACAGAGAAAAATTGGTAGGGTTTATGACTTAAAACCATAAAATATCGATTAACATGAAAATATCTTTATGCTTACCAAAGGAACCCAATACGAGGTTTACACTTTTGTGTCTTCCCTCGATTTCTCACACTTCATTCCTATTCTCTTTTCGGTCCTTCTAGGTCTAAAAATGCGATACTTGTTCTATGGTGAATCAATCCTTAGGAATTCTATTGGTCTCCTTTCGGTCCTTACAATAGAATATCTCTGCTGCTCTGATCGATCTCCTTCTGGCCCACATCTTCACATAAGATTGAATGATGTCCATTTTAATAAAATCCACCTAGTACTAAGCATTCCTAGTTTCCTAGATCTCTTTGATTAAGTTAATTTGATTTTAATAATTGTGGGACATTAAAGGTAGAAACTAATTCCTAAGGGGATACTTGTAGTTGTCACTCTGGAACCCCTTGAGCTCTAGGTCTCAATTTCACCCTCTAGCATACAACAATTAGATAAAACCCTGAAAAATCAAAGATCTGCATACATACAACCTCAACACAAGCATGGATTCATAAAAATCAGTCAATAAAAACCAAAATTCTACCACCAATTTCAACAACCAAATTCTTGTGTGAGAACAAATTAAATACCATACAGCCTTCAAACCCAACAATATCATATTTGCACCAAATAAAATACTGAAAGATTAAGAATAAGAGTAGAGTTAAGGAATACAAAACAAATGTGCTATCAATCTCGTCTAAAACTCAGCTCCATTGATACAAGATATCCCCTAGTAGTTGGATCTTCCAATTCAACTCAAAATCAAGTAAAAAAAAAAACCCTAGAAATGGAAGTGTAGTCGCCTCTCTTCAGTCTCCTCATTTAGGTCTAAAAGACGTTTCATATATAGACCATCGAGAAATGGGCCAATGATTGGGCTAAAAATAGGAATATTTGTGTTCCGCACCGACAAGCCGCCAAAGCGAGACATGTCTTCTCCTCAAGTAATGGTCCTTCGCCTTGGCGAACCTGAGAGTGATTCCTGGCATGCAATGCTGGTCCGCCTAGGCGAAGGTTGGCCTACACCTAGGAGAACCCGAGAGGTTCTCTGCCATTTTGCCTTTCAGCTATGGTTCTGCCTTCATGTCTTCAGCTCTTCTTTTGCTTGATTTTTCCTTCATTACCTGCAAAACATTGCAGAATTGGGGATTAGTGTAATATTGATGAATAGGGTGTGAATCAAGCATTTGAGTTATAAAAATACATGAAAAATACACTCAAAATGCATGTATAATTCACAATCGAACAACACTCTAAATCCTAACATTTTGCTTGTCCTCAAGCAAAAACAAAGACACATTTTCCCAACTTATTAAAAAAAAACGAGAGTCTATAGAGATATAAGCATTGCAACGTTTTGCCTTAGGAATTATGCATTCTAACATCTAAATAATATTTCAAGATAATGTTTTTTAAAACTAATAAGTTGACCACAAGCTGAATGCACCTAGATTAAGGCTCTATTCTGAGTGTGTGCAGTCTCACCCTCATTAATCCAAGTGCAGTTTAGATGCAAACAGGAAAATGCATGCAGTAAAGGATCTCTCACTCCTAAGGAGTTTCCGTGAATGCAGAGTGACTGACACTTTATAGGCTTGCTTGACATACCATTCTCCACTAATGTAGGTATTACACACTATTGGGATCAAATAGGGCTTTTCAATCTTGTAGTGTGTGACTAGGGTGAGAGGGTGGTTGAATCAGTCATTTAGGTTCGGCTTTTACCCAAAAAACTCCTACTTTCCTGCTCTCGCAGGCTTCATCCTTTCAAATTTCACTATGTCTCAAATTGAGTCATTCAAACTTAACCCAATTATCATCA
Organism: Tetrastigma voinierianum; assembly: GCA_016808115.1. NCBI lineage: Eukaryota > Viridiplantae > Streptophyta > Magnoliopsida > Vitales > Vitaceae > Tetrastigma > Tetrastigma voinierianum. Next base: position 180,026 of record JAEQBH010001568.1, on the reverse strand, counting down.
TTGTGTTCTTCCCATTGCTTCACCCCCAAACTTGGTTGTTTCTATCTCTCTTCAAAAATCACCAAGAATTCTTGCTTTTTCTGAACATTAAGGTAGGAGCAATGCAATATTCAACCCCTTTAAGCTTTCTACCTACCCCATGTAACGAGTTTTAGGTCAATAACTTCTAGACCAGTTGGTCTTAGGGTATTAGGTGTTAAAACACCCCTACGGACTTAGTAGCTCGAGGTAAGAAGGATACGAGGTCAAATTTGCTCTCCTTGAGTTCTTTTCTTATTTGCACTTTTTCTAACTATTTCTCTTTTCCACTCTTTTCAAATAACCCTTCCTTGACATTTTGAATTGATCAAACTCTCTTCATTCAACATTCCCACCAAATGACATGTCCTCCTTATGATTTGTACCTTATACGCGACATGTTAAGGGTAAAATGGTTTCTTGACTAAAGGGTAAAACAAAAGGATATGGGCATTCGTTCTTGGTTTTCAAGATAGAACATGGCTATTGTGGCTCAAACAAGATGACTATGGACTAATGGATAACCGAGTAAGGTAAGAAGGCTCAACCGATTCCAAGGATGGCCTATATCATTTCCCAAAAAATGTGATACCTAGGATTTCGCCTCAAATGGTAATTAAAAAGGTTTAAAGTCTTATGAGATCTAAACATTATGATTTCCTAGTTTTTCTCTAAACCAAGCATGATTGGTAAACAAGGGTAAAAGAGACTTGTGCTTAGTTTTGTGCAAACCTATAGCTAAGTGTACATTTGTATGGTCGACCAATTTGGTTTTTGATCAACAATCTCTTACATTATTTAAATGTAAAGAACAACAAAATTATTTATCATCATAGGCATGCCAATAATCTCATGGCAAACCCACAAAACCAAAACAAAACAAAACATAACTTTTTACAAATTTTCAAAATTTTTCAAAATTGTGGCATTTGGAGGAATCACTAACTGTACAACATTAAAGCTCAATAATTCAACACAGGACATATATGCAATAATAATCAAATAATCTTCCAACATAAAATGTACCGATCCATGAATCAAACCCATCCCACAATGCAATTAGGAATTAACCAACAAACACACCAAAATAATATAAAAACTACTTAAGCATTCAACATAACTAAAAAATAAATAAAGCAAAGATAAACCAGAATTATACATCAAAATATCCAAAAGCAAGAAAATATCCAAAGAAAAAAAAATCAAAGTGTTTCAGGTGTAGCCGTTTGCACCAAAAGAAAGTAATATGCAGGGAAAACACCCCCAAACTTAAAACAAGCATTGTCCCCAGTGCAAATATAGTCATGATGGTGAAAAGAAACTCCCCTTAAGAATCAGGTTGATCATTGTCTGAAAATCGGTCATCTACGGGGGTCGTCGATGGAGCTGGTGTAGTTGGGGGCCAAGCAGGAAGCTGGAATGCTAGTGGAGGCTATGGTGGTGCAACTAATGATGATGCTAGTGCTTGGTAGGAATACATCATGCTGACCATATAACCTGTGTTGTGCTCCAAGTGGTCCACTTGCATCTGCTGCCTATAGGCCAGCTCATCCTAGTAGGCTGATAGTCTAGTGAACGCGCCCCGAAGCACGTCTTGAAGATCGGCCTCTAGATCCTCGTCCTTGGAATCCTCCTCGCTCTGTTGCCTTACTGCTGCGTCTTCTTTGTCCTCGTCTCCCATATTATCCAGTGCTCCATCTTTTGATTTAGGAAGTGACAATGGAAGTCGATGATGGGATTTCTCCTCGAACTCAAGCATTGGCACTTCAGCAACTCGGCATAGCTGGGTGATGAGAGAGGGGTGGATCAGGGCTCTAGTATAATGCCCTTGGGTAGATTCAATAATCCCCCTCTCTATAACGTGGCCGACGTCAAATTTGATGCCCTGAGTGATCGCATATAGCAAGATGGTCTTGTCACTGGTCACCATGGACAGATGAAGGTTGGGCTTAAGTTTGGCATAGAGAAAATTATACCAAACCTTTGGGAAAGGTGTGAGGGTCTTCATTTGAAATGTTGTCACCTCTGATGTAGATGGATAGCGCTTCCATACTCCTTATCCCCTGGTGAGGGATCTCATGAGCTGTTGAAAATTTGTGTTCTGAAATAGAGTCGTGTAGGCTTCACTGTCATCATCTACCAGATTATAAAGCTGGTTTATCGCTGCCATGCTGAAATCAACCCATTTACCCCAACCATATACTATGGACCCAACCCGAAACCTCAAGTTGGAGTGGAACTTGCAAACAACTAAAGCTATCCCCGGTGGGGGATGCTCGCACAATCTCGTCCACCCCTTCTCTTGGATGACAATGCTGAAGTAGGCATTTGAGTTCAGGAAGCCCCGCTTAGAAACAAAGGTCTTGTTGTAGAGAGAATCGTGGTATAGTTGCTTGGCGTCTCGGGTGATGAACTTCTCTAGGTTGTCCGGGGGAGGGGGAGGTGCCCGCGAACTAGATCTTGTCCTCTTCCTTTTTACCTGAACCTATTTCTGGGGAGCCATTAAGGAAGGAAGGAAGGTGGTTTGGAAGTACTGGGTTTTTGGAGAGAAGAGAGAGAGTACAAGTAGTGTGTGAAATGAACAAAAAGACCATCGGGCCACGATAGTGCCTAGGTTCGGCATCTTCGCCAGGGCAAAGCACTTACAGCTGGGATGGTCAGGAGGGGCTCGGCTCAGGTGAAGGTGGCTACACCTAGGCGACTCAGAGAGCAGCGCCAAAAAGGTTCCAAGACCCGCCAGCGAAGAGTCCTTCGCCAAGGCGGACCCGAGAACTTGCTAACAAAAATAGGGGAGGTTCGCCTAGGCGAACCAAAGGACTTCACTAGATGAACTACGGGGTTCACCTAGGTGAGAAGGCCTTCACCTAGGTGAACCAAAACATCGTGCTTCAGTGAACTAGACCCTCAAAAATGAATTTTGAAAACTTTGGCTCTCTCTTGTTCTCAACTTCACACTTAATCAATTTGACTATATGGTTCTCTCTCCTTTTGAAAAATGTCATAATTTTTTAATTTCACCCCAAAAACTCGGTTTCAATTTGGTAAACCCCGACTTGATAAACCTGAAACACTCAACAAACACATAAAACAAAACAAAACAAAATAGAAAAATAAAATAAACAGGAATCCCCAAAATTAGCAAAATGAAGCTAAGAACAAAACTGAAAAATAAAAAGAAAAATAAATGAAGAAAGGGATTCTTACAAAACTTAGGTTGCCTCCTAAGAAGTGATATATTTAGTGTCGATAGCTTGACGAAGTCGTGTCTCACCGCTGGTACTCAAAGAAAGATGAAGATGATTGCACTCAACCCGGAGACTGACCCATGGGTTCTTGATCAAGTATGCCAAAACATGCTGAGATGAGTCTCTTTGGCAAGATGGATGTCTTGTATTGTTCTTTTGTCTTTAACTTCACAACTAGTGATTTTTCATTTTCAACAACTGACAAATGCTTTACATCCACCATTTTCAAACATGAAACCATTTCATTTTGGCCTACTTTTGAGTTTTTGCTTGAATTGAGCTTTTGCTCCTATTGTTCTTCATACGATGAGGTACCCATTATGCTTGCCACGCTTGTTTCTGTGGCTGCCATGCTCAAACTCCTTGTACGGGGCAGGAATTTCTACCTCATGCATCTCATTCCCTTTCTTCCGGTTTGGTCATTTCGATGTATGCTTAGTTGTACTTTTGTCATCTCTCGACTCTAAAGTCGAATTTCACTTACATCAATAAGAGCCCGACTTTTGGCTAGAAAGGGTCTCCTGAGAATGAGAGTTACTTTTTCATCCTCCTCCATATCTAATACCACAAAGTTTATAGGGAAAATAAACTTGCCGACTTTTATAAGCACATCTTCAATAATACCTTTGGGTGAAGCCATTGATCGATCCGCCATTTGAAATGATAAAGTTGTTGGTTCAATTTCCCCTAGATTCAACCTTTTTACTACTGAATATGACATCAAATTGATGTTGGCACCCAGATCACATGTCTTGCTGAAGGTATGCTCCTCGATGAAACAAGGTATGGTGAAACTGCCTGGATTTTTCAGCTTTTCTGGGAGTTTCCGTTGGATAATTGCGCTGCAATTTTCAGACAAGTTTATTGCTCTGTACGCCTTTAGCTTCCTTTTGTTGCTCATTATTTCCTTCATAAATTTCACATAATTAGGCATTTGAGTAAGAGCATCAGCAAACAGAATATTTATCTCAAGTTTCTTGAACATGTTCCAGAAACTTGGCAAACTGAGCATCAAACTTGGTTTTTCTAAATTTCTGGGGGAATGGTAAAAGTGGAGTGTACAAAGGAGGGTTGTCGGGAAAAGTCATTCTTCTCGGGACCACTTCATCAGATTTTTGCTACTCCCCTCTATTGTTCACTTCAATGTCAACTTCTATCTTCTCTTCAATTTCAGTTTCCCTTTTCTCTTTTTCAGCTCCCAGAATTTTCTGCTGCACTTGGGTTTCATATTTTTCAACATTTTTGGGCTCATCCAACTCCTTCCCACTTCTTAGAGTGATAGCCACGCATTGTTTTGGATTAGTTTCAGTGTCATTTGGAAATGATTTTGAGGGATGTCCTCTCACAGATTGGGCTAATTGACCCATTTGTGTTTCCAGGTTTTTTTAGAGATGCTCCAAGATTGGCTTGTTTGTTTCCATGTTCTTCATGCAAGTTCCAATGTTCACTTGATTGTTTTCCAGATTTTTCATGCAAGTACCCATGGTTGCTTGAATGTTTTCCAAGCCTTTGATGTGCATCCCAAAGGTGAGTTGATTATTTTCCAATTGCGTTAGGCACGACTCATTGCTCTTTCTCATCTCATTCATTGCCACTAACAACTCATTGACTTCAATTTGCCTTGTGTTCCCCTGATAGTTTGAGCTCAAAGCTCCTTGATTTTGGAATCCCGGAGGTGCCATGGTGGTACTAAGTTGATGGGGTTCATGTGAAATAATCGCTTGATTTCCGTATGATATATTCTCATGGTTTCTCAGCCCGGCATGGTAATGAGTTGGCAAATTGTTGTTGGGACATGCACAAGTGTACGTTCACTGAATCAATGCTTAATGAATATAAACCATAAATGCATTAATGAAGACAATCAACCCTAGAATCTTACCATTCTCCTTTCAGTCCATATAGGTCATTAAGTATGGTACTTTTATAAGGCAGTGCTTTCCTTAGGAATCCTATCGGGTCACTTCTCAGCCCATTGAAGCACATGACCACTGACTATGCTCGATCGACAATTCTCGATCCATACAACCCTTTCACAAATAAGATATAATACCTAATATGTCCATCATACTATGAATTCCGTAATTCTTTCAGACTCTTTGATTTAGTTATATGATTTTCTAACACTAATCATACCCACAGATCCAGACTGATTTGTGTGGTATAATCCAAGCATCACCAAGGATACCCTAGTATGAGGATCGAAGACCCAACTCTCAGTATGGATTAATTAGTGAAAACCATTATAATCCTAAGAACTACACCAACTAACATCCATATAAGCATGAATTCACAAAATCATTCTAAAATATATATAAATCAAACATCAATTTAAACAATCAACCCTAGAGGAAAGTTTAGCTACTCATTACAACCCACAAATCTATCAAAATTATGTATATTACATCCATAATAATGAAAGAGATGAGAAGAGAGTAGGAGTTAGAGATGCAAAACGAATATGAGATGAGAAATTCTCCAAACTCAGCTCTAAGGTTGAATGAGGTCCTCTAGTTAATGGATTCTTCAAAATCACACCAAATCCAAAGTAAAATAAACAAAATCACAAACCCTAAAGTGATTCAAGAAGAAGAGAGGAGAAAACCTAAGAAGGGTGTTCTCCCTCAAAAATCGAACCCTAAACAAGTCTTAAATACATATATTTATAGAAAATGGAAAATGGCCCAATGATGGGCTCAAAATGCAAATTTTTCTACTCCAACCCGTTGTTCTTCACCTTGGCGAACCATAATGTGCTCATTCAGCTCTTTCCTTCGCCTCGACGAACAGTTTTCTTCGCCTTGGCAAACCAAAATGTATCAGCAATTTAGATTTGACCTTCTGACTTCAAACGATCATAACTCTCTTATTCGACCTCCAAATTCAATGATTTTGAACTCTATGGAAAGATAAGAGAGAGTATAATCTATCCATATCAAGCTTAGAGTCATTGGAGGTCATTAAAAAGACTGAAAAGGCACAAACTTTGAGGGTTGATGCATGTGATGTTTTGGAAAATCCTCCTTTGACTTTACGAGGCCGTATCTTTTTTGTTCGAAGTCTGAATTGGGTGCTCTTGGACTCCTTGGAAAGATTGAGAGATGAAGAACCCATCCATATCATGATTGAAGTCATGGGAGGTCATGGTATGACCCATAAATTCATCTTTTTTGTCCTCTTTATGCTCTCTTTGCTTCAAAATGTACATAGAGCCATAAGATGATAAAATTAAGCATTATAGCCCTTAAAAACACCATATGATTGATAGATGATTAGTGGTATAAAATCATGTATGAAAAGAACCTATCAAATACCCCCAAACTTGACATTTTGCTTGTCCTCAAGTAAAGAAACAACTCATTTTCTTTATTCAAAACTAACAAAAATGTTGAACATGAAATTTTGATAATATATGATAAATTGCCTCAAGGATCTAACCTTCATCCAACATAAAGAAAACTTTGAGATTGCCTTTTAAAAAATAATAGATTGACCATGAGTTGAACAACCTAAACCAAAATTCTCAAGTGTGTGTGTGTAGTCTTCCCCTTCTCTAGTTAATTGCAGTTCAGATGGAATTAGATGACCATGAGTGAAATGGGAATCTCTCACTCACATGGTGAGTGTGCAAGACTCCATATGCTTATTGGGCATATCACTCTCCACTAATGTAGGCTATACACAACTTTTAGGATCGATTAGGTCTTTATATAGCTTGTAGTGTGTGTCTTAGATAAGGGTAGTTAAATAGATCATTTAGGCTTTAGTTTACCTAACATATACACATTTTCTTTTTTCTCCACTTGTTGTTCATCCTTTTGCTTATTGTCTTCTTTTTCATTAAACCTCTTCAGCTTCCCCCCAAACTTAGCTTTTTGCATCTTTCTATTTCATAGCTCCTCCAAACTTGCATGATTTTCACCATCCTCACAAGAACACCAAGAACTTTATTTTTCAAAATTACAAGGCATGGAGTAGCGCAATATTCAACCTCATTAAGCTTTCTACCTACCTTATGTAACAAGCTTTAGGTTAGTAACTCCCAAACCAGTTGGCCTTAGGGTACTAGGTGTAAAACACTCCTAAGAACTTACTTGCTCAAGATAGGAAGGCTACAAGGCCAAACTTATTCCTCCTTGCTTTATTCTTTCTTTTTCTAATTTTTCTTTCTTTTTCTGCTTTTTTGACTTTTTTCTTCCTTTTGTTTCACCCCAAAACCTCTTTTTTTTTCCACAATTAAAGCACACCCTCTTCAACCAACTTTCAAATTCACACTACATGTATCCACAATATATTGGCATGAAATCAACATGTTAGGGTAAACAAGGGCTTTGACTGAAAGTTATCGAACAAAAAGGGACAAGGGGTTCCTTTTTGGCTTTTTTTTAAATAAAATGGCTAATATGGCTCAAATTGGGTGACTATGGACGTATGCATAAAAATGTTAGCTAGAAAGGCTCAATTGATCTAAGGATGGCCTATATCATTTCCTAACTGTCGTGTTGCCTAGGATTTCGCCTTTAGTGATAATTGAACAAGTTCTAGAGTCTTTAGAGATCAAAATATGAAATGATCACTTAATTCTTCTCTAAACCAAGCAAAATTGACCATCAAAGGTAAATGACTTGTGCTCAAATTGATAAGAACTTTAGCCTAAATAGTCAACTATCAAGTCAAACCATTGTGCTTTAAGTTCAAATATCTCTCATTTTCTTCATGTGAAAGAAAATTCAATCATTATTCATCATAAGCATCACAATTATCTCAGAACAAGCTCAACCAAAACAAAAACAACCTAAAAATGAAAAAATTGACCTAAACACTTAAAACACAAAAAAGCATGTAAAACACACACAAAACTAAAGAAAACACTAAAGGTAGGATAATTGAAGATGTTGAAAAATTTTTAAAAAAAAGGAAAATTACCCCAATACCCCCAAACTTTAAACATGCATTGTCCTCAATGTATTAAATATGAAAGATTAGGAACAAAGGACTCCCCTTGATGATCAAGTGTGAGCATTGGGCCCGAGTGTGGCGGGTCTTGATGAAACTTCCTCAATAGGATTTAGCTTCAATGTCTTGAAGAGCAAAAACCAAATAAATAATTAAAATAAAATCAACATGCAACACATACTAAAAATAATTAAAAACAAACAACTAAAGTACTAAATGGATAAAAATCCTTATTTTTTCTTAAGGTGCCTCCCAAGAGATGCTCCATTTTTAGAGTCCAGCTAGACTCATTGGAGAAGTCTGAGATCTTCGCTTTGGCCCTTCTTCCATTGTGGCCAATACTCCCTCTTCATCCTCATCGCTCGTGAAGATGATTTCCTCCACCTTCGGAATATGTGTATCCAACTCTTTGGTGTGAAAAGAGTTGGTTTTTAATTTATATCCTTCAAGAGCGTCCTCTTGAAGGATCTTAGGTGCTTGCTCCTCAAAAGGTAGAAATGAGCTCTCTCTCCGCATGCAAGAGTTCTTTTCTTCATCCGTAATTTGTATGCTTTGGTGGAGATTGAACTTCACTTTTTCCTTACCAACAAGCAAGGTCATTCCCCCATGTTCTATATCAATCCACGCTTGACTTGTGGCATTGGAAGATAGTCCTATCAATGAGGCTTTTTGGTTCTCTTCCATGCCCAAAGTCACAAAGTCTATGGGGATATTGAACTTGTCAATCCCAACCAAAATATTTTCAATTATGGTCCATGGATGTTGCTCTTCAACTTGCCTCTTTTCAACTAATAGTTCTTCCTCATTAACAATTTCAATCTTTATCTCCTCAACCAATGTCGGTTCTTGAATTTCCTCCTTAAAACTCAAAGGCACAAAGTTACATTCTCTTTTGTCCTCATCCTTTATATCTTTTGGAAGTGACCTTGAATGTTGCTCCTCTAATGCATAGGCTAGTTGTCTAATTGGATTTTCTAAATTTGTCATAGGAGCTTCTTCATTGGTGGCTTGATTTTTCATTTTGGCTTCCTATGTGGCGTGGTCCTTCTTTATATCATCCAAGAAGGCATAATATAGCTTTTCATCAAAAGGTTGGTGGATTTGTTCTTGATAATTGTAACTTGAGCCTCCTTGAATTTGAAAATTTTGAATTCCATAGAAGAAATCCTCATATGGCCTCCAACCCAAATGATAGTAGCTCGGCATAATGTAGTGGGGTTGAAAGTAATGACCTCCATGGTAGTTGAAAAAATTGGGTGCTCTTTGAGTTTGTTGGTCAATGAGGTTTGTGAGTGAATCAATCTTTTTCTCAAGTGTGGATAGGCACTCATCCATCGATGCATTGTTTATTATGCTGAGCACCTAAAAGAAAAATACAAAATCAAAAAAATGAAGTTTACTAAATACAAATTAGAAATAAAAGAAAATAAGAAAAAAAAAATTGCTCAAATTAGCAAACTTCTCTTTTACCAAAATATCAATCCAAACACCAAACCATACCTTCCCCAACAATAGCGCCAAAAACTTGTTAGCGATTTACCTCAAGCGCGCCAGTCGTACAAGTAATACAGTGGACTAACAAGTCTAAATATCGATCCCACATGGAAGGTGTGGTTTTAGCTAGGATTGAGTACCTCAACTACTAAAGTTGTTCACTATTTGAGCGACTCAATGACTGGGTGAAAAAGGTTTTAAAAACAAAACAAAGCAAAACAAAATAGGGTGTGATCAATGTCCACTCACAAGGAATGGAGTAATATCAGGAATATAACTCAAGGAAAGATTTCAAGGTTGATTGTCTTCATTGATGCATTTATGGTTTATATTCATTAAGCATTGATTAAGTGAACGGGACCAAATTAGTTTATATTGATTAGTATTGATTGTCCACTCATAGGGTTGAATTCCCTAGACTTCTTTGATTAGGTTAATTAATATTTCATTTAACTAATTTATACCTTAAGAGACCTAGGACCAGATTTTAAGGCGTAATCCAAGCGTCACCAAGGATGCCCTAGTATGGGGACCGAAGACCCAACTCTCAGTGTGGATTAATTAGTGAAAACCATTATAATCCTAAGAAGTACACCAACTAACATCCACACAAGCATGAACTCACAAAATCATTCTAAAAGATATATAAATCAAACATCAATTTAAACAATCAACCCTAGATGATAGTTTAGCTACTCATTATAACCCATAAATCTATCAAAGTCATGTATATTATATCCATAATAATGAAAGAGATGAGAAGAGAGTGAGAGTTAGAGATACAAAACGAATATGAGATGAGAAATGCTCCAAACTCAGCTCTAAGGTTGAATAAGGTCCTCTAGTTGATGGATTCTTCAATATCACACCAAATCCAAAGTAAAATAAACAAAATCGCAAACCCTAAAGTGATTCAAGAAAATAAGAGGAGAAACCCTAAGGAGGGTGTTCTCCCTTAAAAATCGAACCCTAAACAAGTCTCAAATACATATATTTATAGAAAATGGAAAATGTCCCGATGATGGGCTTAAAATGCGAATTTTTCTACTCCAGCCCACCGTCCTTCACCTTGGCGAACCAAAATGTGGTCATTTAGCTCTTTCCTTCGCCTTGACAAACAATTTCCTTTGCCTTAGCGAACCAGAATGTATCAGCAATTCAAATTTGACCTTCTGACTTCAAATGATCATAACTCTCTTATCCGACCTCCAAATGTGATGATTTTGAACTCTACGGAAAACTAAGAGAGATTAGAATCTATCCATATCAATCTTAGAGTCATTGGAGGCCATTATGAAGACTTAAAATGCACAAAATTTGAGGGTTGCTGCAAGTGGTGTTTTGGAAAATCCTCCCTTAACTTCACGAGGCCGTATCTTTTTTGTTCGAAGTACGAATTGCGTGCTCTTGGACTCCTTGGAAAGCTTGAGAGATGTAGAACCCATCCATATCATGCTTGAAATCGTGGGAGGTCATGGTATGACCCAAAAATTCATCTTTTTGGTCCTCTTTATGCCTTCTTTGCTTTAAAATGTAATTAGAGCCATAAGATGATAAAATTAAGCATTGGAGCCATATGATTGATAGATGATTAGTGGTATAAAAGCATGTATAAAAAGAACCTATCAAATATTATAGGGGGAATTTTCCTTTGTTTTTAAAATTTTCCAATAGCTTCAATTATCTTACCTTTAGTGTTTTCTTTAGTTTCATGTGTGTTTTAGTTGCTTTTTTGTGTTTTAAGTTTTTAGGTCAATTTTTTCATTTTTAGGTTGTTTTTGTTTTGGTTGAGCTTGTTTTGAGATAATTGTGATGTCTACGATGAATAATGATTGAACTTTCTTTCACATGAAGAAAATGAGAGATATTTGAACTTAAAGCACAATGGTTAGACTCAGAGTTTACTATTTAGGCTAAAGTTCTTATCAATTTGAGCATAAGTTATTTACCCTTAATGGTTAATTTTGCTTGGTTTAGAGAAGAATTAGGTGATCATTTCATATTTTGATCGCTGAAGACTCTAGAACTTGTTTAATTATCACTCAAGGCGAAATCCTAGGCAACACGATAATTAGGAAATGATATAGGCCACCCTTGGATCAATTGAGCCTTTCTAGCTAACATTTTTATGCATACATCCATAGTCACCCAATTTGAGCCATATTAGCCATTTTATTTCAAGAAACTCCAAGGAACCCATTGTCCCTTTTTGTTCAATATCTTTCAGTAAAAGCCCTTGTTTACCCTAACATGTTGATTTCAATGCCAATATCTTGTGGATACATGTAGTGTGAATTTGGAAGTTGGTTGAAGAGGGTGTGCTTTAATTGTGAAAAAATGAGGTTTTGGGGAGGAAAAAAAAGGAATAAAAAAGTAGAAAAATCGGAAAAAGAAAGAACAAGGAGGAGTAAGTTTGGCCTTGTAGTCTTCCTACCTTGAGCAAGTAAGTTCTTAGGGGTGTTTTACACCTAGTCTCCTAAGGCCAACTGGTCTGGGAGTTACTAACCTAAAGCTTGTTACATAGGGAAGATAGAAAGCTTAATGAGGTTGAATATTGCACTATTGATTCGCTAAAATCGTAGCATGCACAGGGTAGAGATTTGATGCTCGGAATCAAAAATATTTATAAACTTAAACCTCTTACTGCCATAGCATAGCTAATGCAGTATAGTGGCTCTAAGGTCGAACACAGGGATGGGTTTTCTTTGTGAAAATGATTTACAGTTGGTTTAAAATGGTGAATTTGATTTGGATTTTAAGGTTTGGTAAAAACAGTGAGGTTTGGTAGGTTGCAAACTAAAAATAAAATAAGTAAAAAAGTAAAATAGAATTTTTGCGTTAGGTCACCGGGGTTGAGTCCTGGTGGCACCGAGGTTCCAGTGGTCCTTTCCTTATGCTTGGGGAGGATGACTTATAGTCATCTCCCGAACCGGTTCTTCATTTAAACTTTAAAACTGACCCTAAATAAATATCTTGAAAAATTGGTATTTGCTTCCCATTGATGGTCTGGCAAATAATAAACATCACCACTCACTTTCCAACAACTAATAAATGATAACTAATGAATATCATTGTATCTAACAATAAGCATACAACGAACCCTATAAGCTTACCAAGTACTGACCATTTAAAGTGAACTGAAGGGATCAAACCTAAAATTTGAAGAAAATAAAACATCTCACTCTTTCAATAATCAGGAGATAATCTTAACGATGTCAATGAATCTAGCATTACATCCATAATGAACCCAAAAGATTATAAAATACTGATCATTCAAAGCAACCCAAGGGATTAAAGCCGACGCTGAATGAAACTACAATGGGTAGAAAATACTCATAAACATGGAAAAACCCTATTTGTTTTGCATCCCCTTCCAAAGAGCCTTCCACTTCAAGGAGAAAGAGGTTCTAGCCACTCATCCTTCGAGTTTTCATCCTCTGAGGGTGTTTGGCTAGTGAGAAAGGGAGAGAAAGTGAGGGAAAATGAAGGAAAATGAAAGAAGTAACTGCCGCTTTCGAAAGGTTCCTACTGTAAATTTTATTCATCAAGAAAAAGGTCTCGGTTACGTGTTTGCTTCGCTTATATAATCAGCCTCAAAGTCACAAATTACCAAAATGAATAAAGGAATAATCATTACGGTGACAAAATGGGGAAGAATCTAAAGAGGAACAAAAGTCAGCAGTACAAAAGGAAGATGAACAGCAAGTGCCAGGTTTTTTATTTCTCTTTCTTCCGCTTTTTATTCGCAGTTTATGAGTTGAACTTGGATTCTCCGTGTTTGAATTGATTCGATAATTTTGGCCTGATTATCTTGCAAAAACTACAAAAATAGCCACAAAATGTGATCAGTAGTATAGTCAGGACCTTAATGTGCCAATTGGGTTAATTACACTTATCAGTACACAAAAGTGCTCAAAACCTGCAATAAACAGGGTTAAAAATAGCACTTTTTGAGCACTAATCAACTACTCCATGCCTTGTAATTATGAAAAATAAAGTTCTTGGTGTTCTTATGAGGATGGTGAAAATCATGCAAGTTTGGAGGAGCTATGAGATAGAAAGATGCAATAAGCCAAGTTTGGGGGCAAGCTGAAGAGGTTCAATGAAAAAGAGGGCAATATGCAAAATGATGTGTATGTGTTGGGTAAACTAAAGCCTAAATGATCTATTTAACTACCCTTATCTAAGTCATACACTATAAGCTATATAAAGACCTAATTGATCCTAAAAGTTGTGTATAGCCTACATTAGTGGAGAGTGATATATGGAGTCTTACACACTCACCATGTGAATGAGAGATCCCCATTGCACTTATGGTCATCTAATTCCATCTGAACTACAATTAATCAGAGAAGGGGAAGACTACACACACACACTTGAGAATTTTGGATTAGGTTGTTCAACTCATGGTCAATCTATTATTTTTGAAACAACAATCTCAAAGTTTTCTTTGTGTTGTATGAAGATTAGATCTTTGAGGCAATTTATCATATATTATCCAAATTTCATGTTCAACATTTTTGTTAGTTTTGAATAAGGAAAATGAGTTGTTTCTTTGCTTGAGGACAAGCAAAATATCAAGTTTGGGGGTATTTGATAGGTCCTTTTCATACATGATTTTATACCACTAATAATCTATCAATCATATGGTATTATGGTGTTTTTTAGGGCTCCAATGCTTAATATTATCATCTTATGGCTCTAGGTACATTTTAAAGCAAAGAAAGCATAAAGAGGACTAAAAAGATGAATTTATGGGTCGTACCATGACCTCCCATGACTTCAAGCATGATATGGATGGGTTCTATATGTATCAAGCTTTCCAAGGAGTCCAAGAGCACCCAATTCGAACTTTGAACAAAAAAGATACGGTCTCGTAAAGTCATGAAATGAGGATCTTCCAAAACACCACATGCAGCAACCCTTACATTTTGTGCATTTTCAGTCTTCATAATGGCCTCCGATGACTCTAATCTTGATATGGATAGATTCTAATCTCTCTTATATTTCCGTAGAGTTCAAAATCATCACATTTGGAGGTTGGATGAGAGAGTTATGATCATTTGAAGTCAGAAGATCAAATCTAAATTGTTGATACATTCTGGTTCACTACGGAAAAGCATGCCTTTGCCTTGGTAAAGGCCTTCACTGAGGCAAAGGAAAGAGCTGAACGAGCACATTCTGGTTCGCCAAGGTGAAGGAAAATGGGCTGGAGCATAAAAATTCGCATTTTAAGCCCATCATTGGCCTATTTTCCATTTTTTATAAATATATGTATTTGAGACTTGTCTAGGGTTTGATTTTTGAAGGAGAACACCCTCCTTAGGGTTTCTCATCTCTTCTTCTTGAATCACTTTAGGGTTTGTGATTTTGTTTATTTTACTTTGGATTTGGTGTGATATTGAAGAATCCATCAACTAGAGTTCTATCTTCAACCTTTGGAGCCGTAGTTCGCATTTCTCATCTCATTCATTTCAGATTCTAACACTCACTCTCTTCTCATCTCTTTCATTATTATGGATGTAACACATACATGATTTTGATATATTTGTGGATTTTAATGAATAGCTAAACTTTCCTATAGGGTTGATTGTTTAAATTGATGTTTGATTTATATATCTTTTATAATGGTTCATGCTTGTGTGAATGTTAGTTGGTGTAGTTCTTAGGATTATAATGGTTTTCACTAATTAATCCATACTGGGAGTTGGGTCTTCGATCCCCATACTAAGGCATCCTTGGTGACGCTTAGATTACGCCCTAAAATCTGGTCTCGGGTCTCTTAAGGTATGAATTAGTTAATTGAAATACTAATTAACCTAATCAAAGAAGTCTAAAGAATTGGGAATGCCTAGTTCTAAAAGTACCATACTTAATGACCTAGATGGACCGAAAGGAGAATAGGGAGTTGGTGTGAGAAATTGAGGGGAGACACAAAAGTGTAAACCTCATATTGGATTCCTTGGACATGCACAAGTGTATGTTCACTTAATCAATGCTTAATGAATATAAACCATAAATGCATTAATGGAGACAATCAACCCTGGAATTTTTTCTTGAGTTATATTCTCAATATTACTCCATTCCTTGTGAGTGGACATTGATCACACCCTGTTTTGTTTTGCTTTGTTTTGTTTTTAAAACCTTTTTCACCCAGTCATCAAGTTGCTCAAATAGTGAACTACTTTAGTAGCTGAAGTACTCAATCCTAGCTAAAACCACACCTTCCCTGTGGGATCGATATTTGGACTTGTTAGTCTATTATATTACTTGTTCGACTCGTGCGCTTGAGGAAAATCACTAACAAGTTTTTTATCATAGGCATGCCAACAATCTCACAGCAGACCCACAAAAACAAAACTTTTTACAATTTTTCAAAATTGTGGCATTTGGAAGAATCACTAACTGGATAACATTAAAGCTCAACAATTCAGCACAAGACAAAAAAAGGCCCTCACACTTGTCCTAAAGGTCTAGTATAATTTTCTCTGTGCCAAACTCAAGCCCAACCTTTATCTGTCCGCAATGACTAGGGAGACGTTCTTCGCCTAGGTGAACTGAGTTTCGCCTAAGCGAAGACATGTGTCTTCTCCTCAAGTAATGGTCCTTCGCCTAGGCTAGGGTTTTGTTTGCCTAGGTGAACCCGAGAGTGATTTCTAGAACGTAGTGATAGTCTGCCTAGGCGTGCTAATTTTTCACCTAGGTGAAGGTCAGTTTACGCCAGCGAACCCAAGAGGTTCTTTTGCCTTTCGCCTTCACCCGGTTCGCTTCATGTCATTCAACTCTTCTTTTGCTTGATTTTTCCTTCATTATCTGCAAAACATTGCAGAATGGGGGATTAGCGTAATATTGATGAATAGAGTGTGAATCAAGCATTTGAGTTATAAAAATACATGAAAAACACACTCAAAATTCATGTATAATTCACACCAAACAATGCTTACAAACTTCTCGGTCACTGAAACTGAATGAGAAGTAACCAAACATCATCCCCAGTCTTATATTTGTTATAGAAGTCTTGGAGTCCTTCCCCTCCACATCACCCAAATTGTTGCTAAAAAAAGAACGACCCATAAAATCTATCCCTCACTTTATTTGTCAACATTTTCTTATGATAAAAAAACACGTTATTATCGACATCCTTAAAGGCCATAGTCATGAAGTTACAAAAAAAAAATTGTTAAAGGGGAACACACTAAAGGACTTTACCAAAGAAAACAATCACCGCCAAAGCTCAAATATAGTCAAGTAGAGGAAAAAGTGGCTTATTGTTTCACCATCTAAATAGGGATGCATATGTAGGAACTTAGGGCTTCATAAGGTCCTCTAATGGGGTACACCATTAACATTTGAAGTACTCATGTTTCAATCTAATATTTAGTCTTATCAACTTCTATTATCCTACATGCAAAAGCATGGGCTTATATTTGCAACAAAATGATTATTCCTTTATTTCCATGCACTATGATTATTTGATAGATTAGCTTAAAAAATTTCCTTATTTCTACATGGTTCAATTTTGCAAGAATTATAAACCAAAATTTTAGTTCAAAACATCTCATCTACATCTAGCCATCCAATACAAGTTACTTCCCTAACTCCAAAAGATCCTATGACCTCAAGTAATTTCACAGAAAGAGAAAAGAGCATGCAAAGTACAAAGAATTGTTGAATATCATAGCCTATTCTATGGATATTCCATAGAATATCTTGTGGTTTTCCTCTCATAGGCCTTCCGTCTTTATAATTTATTTTCTTCCTTTTGTATTTTATCTTCCTTTCTTTTGAGTTGTATTCATACAAGTATAAATATGTAGGCATGTATTATTATTTAATCACTCAATAAGAAAAGTAGAACCTTTTCTTCATATTGCTTCACATCGTATCAAAGCAATGGAAGGTTCGGGTTAGATTTTTGTCGTGTTTTCAATTCTGGCAACTCATCTAGTGGTCGCATCTCACTCTAGCCACCCCACTGTCAACACGGGAAGCTTCGAATCCCTCTACCGCCATCAGACTACCTCCTTATAGAGAAAATTTTCTAGCAAACTTTTCCAGCAACTACTCCGATTGCAGCTGACAACCCCACCACCAGAATTACCAAAACTAGATCTACCCACCTAAGATGGAATCTATGGGAACCAGTTAACAACCTACCTCCAAGCGTTGTGCTTCTCTTCAGCGTTGTTTTCCACATGCCTATGCGTGAGAGCATGTGGGTGATTTTCGATGACGCGCCTTCACTGCTCGACTCATTGGCCGCCTACGAACACTTCTAGCTCCCTGGTTCTTCCATCTTACGCATGCAACTACATGTTTTGCCTCCTTGTGTCTCTGGCTCCTCTTGAAACCATTGTTTTCTACAACTTTCAAGGCCCATCTTCTCCCTCAATCAATGCCTTCTAATTTTTCTCGAGGCTCGATAACTTTAGAGACCTTGTTGTCTCCTTTAGGAAGTGAAAATTATCAGTCATGGGCGGATACTATTAATTTATGATTTATTGGTAATGGTTGTGAGGATCACCTTACTATCCGAGAATCAAGTATTGTCGTAGATAAATGTCCTTAGTGGAGGAAAATGGACACTTTACTATGTAATATCCTCCGACAATCCATTGAGGCCAAGACTTCAAAGTCAAAGACTGGTCAAGTCTTTATGATACTTACTCTTCTTAACTCGGGCTAGAGTTTGAAAAAATCCAGGAATAGATACTCACTAGATCCGTTATCCCATCCCAACCTTTGATGAGGTTTTTTCTCGGCTATTGCACCATTCCTCCACCGTTACTCAGTCTCTACATTTTGAGGGTACCTTAGATACTTCAATGATGATTTCTCGGTCTCACCCTCGAAGCGATTCCTGAGGTGGCCATAGTGGCAACTGAGGCAAAGGACAACATCCTCACTATACATACTGCAATTGAGTCAGTCACACCTGTGATCGATGCAACTAGTTACATGGCCGATCTTTGTGCACTGCTTATATGGCCTAGTCCTCTAATCCACCTCCGCCTTAGATTCTCGTAATTTCCAAGCTCCACCTCGTGGAACTCACTATCCGCATCTCCGCCGTGAGTCATTCTTACGCCCATCGACATGTGGAGTATCTTCAGAACACCCTCAAATTAAGCTCCTAGTAGTTTACGCTATGATTATGATAATGAAAAGCCAAATATATGTTTTTGGGGTAATTAAAATGATTAGAGAAGAAGGGCATAATTGGAATTATTAAAAAGATCAAGGGTAATATGGTAATTTAATAGTCAAGGACATAGATGGAATTGTTTAAGAAGAGTGTTGGCTAAAGTTTGAGATAAAAATTATAAAAAAAAAAAGGAAGTTTGGAGGGCTTAATAGTCAAAGAGGGGAGGACTAATAAGAGAGAGACACATGTCTCTCTAGAAAAAATCTAGAGAAAAGGAAGACTTAAGGCTTAAGCTTTAGTTGGGTGATCGGTTAAAGAGAAAAAAAAAAAAGAGAAAAAGGAAAAGGAAGTGAGGGAGAGAAGAAGAATTGGCCCTTTGGCTAGGGTTCTACCATTTTTGTTTCCCATTCTAAGCTTTGTTTTCAATAAGTATTCAAGAAAAAGAGAAGAAGAAGGAAAAAGAAAGAGATAGAGCTTGAGTTGGCCAAGGAAATTTAAGGTACAGGATTTCCAATCTTGTTGGGTTTGTAGTATATTTTGAATTTCTTGGTATTTTTTGTTTGTTGGGTTCTTCAAATGAGGAAGAAATTGGTGTAAGGAGAAGTAGAGTTGGTAAATGGAGATGTTGTCAAATTTTCCCCAAACCCTAAGTGAGTTATTTGGCCATATCTTAGCCTAGAGACCTCCGAATTGAGTGATTATAATGTGAGGAGAATCCTAAGTCCCTTAGATACAAATGTGTTGAAGATCTCAAGGTCTGATTACTGGCATAAGACCCCTGAATTTAGGTCCAAAGTTCAATCACTAGTTTGGTCCGGCCAGTCATACTAGTCTTGATGTTTGTGTTATATCCTGCATTTTGGTGATCCAAAATGAGTGATTCTAATTTATGGGTAAAATAGACTTCTTGTAGAACAACTTCCATGAAGGAAGTGTATTTATATTTGGACTCCATTATATATCCGAATCATCTTACCCCACCTCCAATTTGTTTTCATACAAGTTTATAGAATAGAAAAGAAATTGAATGAAAACTTGTATAGTGAAGATGAGGTGATCAAAGATATAGTAGCAAAGATGAAGGTAAAATTTGATAAGTACTAGAGTGAGTATTTTTTCACTCTTGCACTTGGATGTGTTCTTGACCCTCGTTCTAAGTTGAACTTATTGAGCTTTTGCTATAAAAAACTTTATCCATATGACCATCAAGAGAAGGTGAATAGAGTGAAGGAGACATTGTATAAACTCTTTGTTGAATATACGAAGTAAGGGGCTGCATCAAGCTCAATTGCTTCATTTCAAACTAGCTCATCATCAATGGCCATGGGTGCTCATTCACAACAATGTTCTCCAATGACAAGCAGAACTAGCTCAACATCATCAATGACATCTATACTTGATGTAAGTTTGAGTATTATAATTTCTTTTTATTTTTTGTCAAGTATCTAGTATAGTGATTATTTTGTTTATGTGATGGCTTTAGGAGTATCATATGGAAATGAGTCAAATGACTTCAAATGATGTCCACTCTCAACTTGATATATACTTGGAAGAAGGATGCTATGTTGGAAATGACCTCGATGTGCTAGAATATTGGAAGTTACATAAACATTGATTCCTTGAACTTGCAATTATGGCTTGTGACATTTTAAGCATTCCAATCACAACAGTAGCTTCTGAATCTTCATTTAGTATTGGTTGTCGTATCTTAGATAAATATAGAAATTGTTTGCTCCCAAAACCTGTGCAAGCCCTCATTTGTACTCATAATTGGCTGCATGATTTTAAAGCAATTGGGCCTTCTGGTAAAAATTGCTTACTCCTTGAACTTTTGTTTTGTTTTGTTTTGTTTCTTACTTACAACTTACAAAATAAGCATTGTTGTTTTTTGAATAGTAGATTTGTATGAAGTAGAGGATATTCGATTGTGTAAAGAAGATTCAAATATTGTTCTTAATGATGATCTTGCATCCACTAAGAACTATGTGGTTGTGGAGATGCATGGTATGCTATATTAAATGGATCATGATTCATGTATGGATTCATATCTCAATTTTTATCATATCATATGGAGACTTGGCCAAGAAGGATCTCGAATTTTACTTGGTTATGACACAGTAGAGAAAATAAATCAATTATTCTCCTCTTTTATCCTTAAAAAAACTCAAAATAGTCCATTACAAAAGCAAAATTAGTAGTATTTATTAGTTATCAAAAATGTAAAATAACTCCTTTTTTTCTCTCAGATAGATTGGCTAGGCTGGTCACAAGAAGAGCAAATTTCAGATAAATTGTGCCTAACTCGACCCTGCAGAGGGTCGTCCAATGCCAGCTCTAGTGTTTCTCCTTCTTCACGATGTCGGTCTTAAGCATTCTCGATGATCTTCCCTGCACTATAAAGAAATGCGTACTCATTCTTCTCATCACACCTCAATTTTTTGCAATCTCAATAACTAATTCACTCACTGATTCTACCATATTCTGCATTTGTTTCCACCTTGTCTTCTACTTCTCTTCCTAAGGCTCTCTCTCATCCAAGCTGGAAACAGGCAATGATTGAGAAAATGGCTGCTCTACGTTCTAGTGGCATATGGGATTTAGTCACCTTACCTATTGGCAAATCCCCTATTGGTTATCATTAGGTTTATACAGTTAAGATTGGTCTTGATGGTTAGGTGGACCGTCTTAAAGCTTAGTTAGTTGCCAGGGGGTATGCTCAAATATATGACTCAAATTCCTTTGACACCTTTTCTCCTCTTGCCAAGATTGCCTATGTTTGTTTTCTCCTATCTATGGTCGCTATGCGATCTTGGCCCCTATATCAATTGAACATCAAGAATGTCTTTCTACATGACGACCTTAAAGAAGAGGTATATATAGAGACAGTTATCAAAGGTGTGCCTCAGGCACGCTTAAAGCCTAAGCATTGTGTAATACCCCAAAATATGTCCTAACAGTTTTATAACATGTTTAGGGTGTAATATAAGTTAAATCAGAATTTTCGGGAAATAAAAAGAGAAACGGAAAAATTATTACAAGAAGTAAGGGTAAATTAGTAATTTAACAATTCATGACACAATGGTCATAACACTATAAGTTTATATTCCAAAGTATAATAATGAGTTAAGTGGAAATGTAAATGAAAGAGAGATGAGGGACTTAAAAAAAAAATTATTTCAAGAAAATTATGGGCTAAAGTAGAATATAGCATGAGTTGATTTGCAAAAAGAAAAGAACTTGATGACTAAAGTGCAATAAAGGAGAAATTAGACCAAATAAGACCCATTTAGGGTCTCTCATTTGGGCATTTGAAGAGCAAATCGGTGGAGAGAAGAGGAGAAGAAGAAGAAGAAGAAGAGAAGAGAAGGAAGAAGGAAGGAGAAAAGAAGAGAAGAAAGGTATGGAACGCTATGATTTTGTATGAAAAAAATAAAACCATAAACCCTTTTTTTTTTATGAATTTGGGTCTAAAAGAACCCTACTTGGTATATTGGTGGTGTTTGATAGTTTTAGACTAGATTTGGAATTGTTTTGGTTTGGTTTTGTGATTGATTTGGGGTTGTATGGAAACTAAGTATGGATTCTGAAATTTTTGAGGACTTAGGAAACTCTCCTAACCCATTAATTGTGTAGGATGGGGTTAGCAAAACCATAAGTCTTCCTCTATATGTGTTTCTGGGGAATTGTTTGCTGTGTTTTGACGGTTGGTTGATGGTAATCCTCAATTGAGGAAATTTTGTATTAAGGAAATATTGGGGTTTTTTGGAAAATGCTGTCAAAATTTCTCCAAAACCCATGTTTTTGTCATGATCATAATTTCTTCGCCCGAACTCCGTTTCGAATGTTCTTACACTCTATGGAAAACCCTTTGAGTCTAGAATCCATCCATATATAGATTAATGAAATTGGAACTCATATTAGGTCCATAAATCACGAAAAACAATAGGCCATGCTGGTTCTGCTCATAGTCACTGTTCATAGGAAGCCTTCAACTTCGGACGGTCATAATTTCTTTGTCCGAACTCTGTTTCAGATGTTCTTGGACTCTATGGAAAGCTCTTTGAGTCTAGAATCCATCCATATATAGCTTCATGAAATTAGAACTCATATTAGGTACAGAAATCAAGCAAAAACAAAGAGGGCCCCTCGTTTTTGCTCGTAGTCACTCTGCTCATAGGGAAGCCTCTTCAACTCTGACGATCATAATTTCTTCATCCGAATCCTCGTTTTGATGTTCTAAATTCTGAAAGCCCTCAGTCTAGAATCCATCCATTTATATAGCTTGATGAAATTAGAACTCATCTCAGGTCCAAAAATCATGAAAAACAGTAGGTCCTGCTGGTTCTACTCGTAGTCACTGTTCATAGGAAGCCTTCAACTTTGGACGGTCATAATTTATCTATCCCAACCCGCTTTCGTGATGTTCGACTCTATGGAAAGCCCTTCGAGTCTAAAAATCCATCCATATATATAGCTTTATGAAATTGGAATGATAGTAATAATTCATAAGCATATGGTACCATAGTTATGCATATAAGGAGATATGAAAAATGCAAAGATACGAATAAATGATTGTAAATATCGCATATGATTACTGGATGACAATAATTATTCGAGAATATGAGATATGTACTGAACATAAAATACACATGGATTGTCTGCTTAGAACCTGGTAGAGGGATAGATGGGCATGCCTATTAGGGAAAACAAGTCCACGTAATACTAATCGCTTGGCCCCGTTTACCACATAGCCGCCGGCTCATAGATGGTCATTGTCTCGTACAATGATAACAACACTTCGAGCCCTTATAGATGGTCATTGTCTTGCACACGATAACAGCGCCGGCCTTATAGACCATCGTTTACAAGAGTACAACCCTCATCAATTCCAAGGTCAACATAGTTAGATGCCCACCGAAGACTTTTCGTCTATTTTAGTATGTAATATTCTTTTTGTTGTTTGTAAACAAATGTAAAGTTTTTGTATAAGTCGAACACTCCCATTTGTGGTTCTTGAATATATTTTGAAATTCCGCCGCTACGGAATATATCTCAAGACACATGCTTATTAGTGTATGAATGAACAGGTTATAGTGTACAGGTAATAGTCAAGGATAATTCCCTCGCCTGCACGATACGTGGTGGCGGATCGGGGGGAGGGTGTCACATGCCGCCTCCCCTCAAGGGAAGTGTAAGGACTTCACAAAGGTGCAAGAGGCGCCGCAAAGCTCCCTTAGGTTCCTAAACAGGTATGTAGCTCTCCTTCTTCTTCTCCTTCATCTTTTTTTTTTTTTGGCAAATGGAGATGGTTATCACCGGATCAAGGAAAGAAATAAGAGGTATTAGAGCCTATAAGAGGGAGTCCGGTGAAGGAGACCCTGGAAAAAATGATGTCATTTTGGGCTATGTCTTTTATTTTATTTTTTTTTAAATGACGCCCCAAAATGATGTTGTTTTGAGGAGTTCATATGTATTTTTTTTTTTAAAGAACAAACCCAAAATGACGTCGTTCTGAGCCTCTAACAACCTAAACGACGTTGTTTTGGTGTGTCTGAATCCTAAACCCTATATAAACTCCTCTATCTCAAGATTTAACCTTAAAATCCCTCAAACTCAAACCCTAAGCCCCAAACAGCACTTGAAAAAGGGATTGAAAAGGAGAGAAGAAAAAGACTAAGAGAAAGAGATATTTTTTTCCTATTTTTTTTTTTAAAAAATATTGAAATACAATGTTATGAAAAATTAGAAAAAATATATATGTAAGAGTTAGGGAAAATTCTGAAAAATAATGAAAAAATAGAAAACTAAATTTGAAAATTAAGTAAAAATTAGGTAAAATTTTTGAAGAAAATAATGTATAAAATGGGAATGACATATAAAGAAAAAAATCCAAAAAATTATGAAACAATTAGAAAAAAATTGAAATAATTTTTAGTTTTTTGCCTTGAGTGTGTTTATAATATATATATATATATATATATATATTCATTTTTTCTTAATATAATTGGCATTTTATAGTTGATTTGTTTTAAAGATCACTTTTACACAAAGATGGACAAAGAGACTAAAGTTGAAGTAGACTCCTTAAGTAATGGATGAAAAGATCCGGGATGGAAATATGCTCGATTATTAAATGAGATAGATACAAGCACCATCATTTGTATTTTTTGTGATGAAGTAACAAAATGAGACATTTATAGACAAAAACAACACCTTATTGGAGGATTTAGAAATTCAAAAAGTATACAAGATATCCAAAACATGTTAGGAAAGAATTAGAAGAGTATATGCTAGCCAAAAAACTCAAAAACATCATATGAGTTTTGAGAGTCATAATGTGAATGAGGATTTGTTTAGGTTCCAAAATGAAGATGATGAGGAGTCAGAGGTTACTAATGAAATGGGAGCAAATTTTCTAGTGGTGGTAGCAATGTAGGGGGAAGTGGTGGTAGTAGTAGTGGCTTAAAGAGACCAAGGCTTCGAAAATGGTTGTTCAAAATAGAAAAAAAATACTAAAATTTTTGGAGTCAACGAAACCGTGATTCAACGATCCACTTCTCACAATTTGTAGTTAAGAGGCTCAGGTGTAGTAATTGAAGCTACTTTGGCCCCGAAGAACCCATTAGATACATGAGGCAATGATACCAACTCATTGTCTATGGAGATTGAGCATGTGATTAGACGAGACAAGGATATCGCTTTGATCTAAAAATTTAGGGTTGATGGGTTGAGATGTTAGTGTTTGAGGGAGTCATTCCCGAAAGGAGGATTTTTCATGTCGAAAGATTCTTCTCAATGCACAATTTTTCTAAGATAGAGAAATTGAATGTGATTGCTCTCAGCTTTGCCAGTGAGGCTTTAGCTAGGTTTCAATGGGAAAATGGGCATCAAATGATGAATAGTTGGGTTTAGTTGAAATCTTGCTTGCTAGATCATTTTTAGATTTACCCAAGAAGGATCACTATGTCAGAAATTTCTTCCACTAAAACGAGAAGGTTCAATGAAGGAATTTTTCTAGTTCTGTAAGGCTATGGCGTCAATGTTGCAAGGGGTACGTGAGCATGTGTAAGATGTCTTCATTAACAGTTTCAGGCTAGACATGGCATTAGGCTGAGGTTTGGATAGTAATAATGCTTAGAAAGTTAGAAGAGCTAATGGAGTATGCTTAAGGGTTGAAGATCTTACTTAGACTAATTGGGCTTGGGGTGTTAGCAATTGGTCCCAAATAAGTAGATTTCAGAGTAGTGAAGGAAGGAAGATATGTAAATGTATATGATTATTCGAACTTTTCCAATAGGGGGCCAGGCCAGTCTTTGCCAAAAGGAAATGTAAGCTTTAATTCATGGGCTCTAGAAGTCAAAGGGATTCAGGGCTAACTCAGATTTTGGGTGGAGCCCACCCAATTCTTGTGTGACGCCCCAAAACATGGGTGTCCGTTGACAACCCGTCAACTCATGGAATATCAGGATGTCGGGTAACCGACACCACCATGTGAAAATCGGTAGAGCCCTTTGCACGGGAGCTCTACCTAAGGCACAAACCCATCCTATCAAATCAACTTATGACCACATCGGGTTCATATACAATTAAAATGAGTAAAACTGGCCACTTGGGCCCCTGCATCAATACTCACAACAAACATCAACTATATAAAATAGTTCAAGAGTTAATAAATTACTCTTAATTCAACATATATTAAAATTACAACATTCTAATACATGTTATACAACAACATCAGCTTCACATGTCGCCTTTCTTCAAACGGCCTTAATGAGGCCGCCTTCCCGATCGCTCCTCAGACTCGACATTATGATCCCTCGACAGGCGAGCAAAGCCCGCAGGATAATTTCCCACCGGGTTACTCCCACCTAAGTGCACATGCCATGACAAGCAATCACATCCAAGCAATTACATGAACCTACCGAATGTCTACATGACCAATCCCATGTCCAGTCCTCACCGACTTCACATATGCCTAAGCCGAATGCGAGTAAATATCCGCTTTCAAAACAAAGCTTTTGTTCTCGAAAAACTCACTACCTAATTTCCGTAAATACATCGACCCACCATCCGTGAGGAAAATTAATCTGATATTTCTCCTAACAGTCACGGTCCGCCTCCGGTATTTAACCGGCCGACAAATCAAAGGCAATCTTCAAAAAATTTCCACGAATTCCTTTCACAAACATTTTCATTTTTTGTTTCATTTCAGTGTCAGCACTCACACATAATATTCCCAGTCACATGAAGTGCTATGGAATGCATTATGCCAATTCCAAATAATTTATGCTAATACAATTCATTAATATTATATTAACATAATTTACTCACAACAATCATGTTATTCAATTTTCACATCAATAACACCAAAATTAGCTCACATGGGCTAATTAGCAAACACAAGCAATTCATTTTGAATAACTTACAAAACACATTTTCACACTAAGAAAATCACATCACTATTCATGTGAACAGTGAAATCCTCTGATTACTATTCACGGCCACCAAATTTGGGATTTTCTTCACTCGGTTCAAAGGTTTTGAGACTGAACTTACAGTTAAATCAAGCCTTAGAATATCCCTAACCATAAACATGGCTCTTAGCCAAAGAATAAACCAAGTAGGAAAAGATCCCTACCTCTTGGAGTTGTCGGAACTCCACCAAATCTACACCATGCGTAGCTCCTCGCATAGATCAACTTTTGTTTCTGTCTGCCGAGAACCACGGTCCGAATGGCCAGAATTTAGAGAGAAGGTGCTCTCTCTCTCTAAAATCTCAAACTCACTTTCTCGCATACATCCGTCCGTAGCCACGCCATTTGTTGTGTTTTTCTTTGGTAATACTTACACTATTCTACTTTTCTGCCTCTTTCATTAAACTTTCAAAATAATCTCGTATATGTCCTAAGTCTTGGATTTGACATCAAGACTATTCCAGCCATCAATTTCCATCTTCTCTCTAATCTTGCAACATGTGTCATAAGAGTATGTACAGGTGACTTTACATCACATGTCTTCAAAATCGCTTTACTTCAAGCACCCGACACCCGTGCCTTGAAAACGTGGAAATTCCTACCGGCCTCTCACCGATGAAATTCGACGTGGTAGCTGGGGATTTCTCGCGAGAAGATTCCAACCTGAAACTGCTTCATCATCCGAGATTCAGAAAAATTCGGTTTTTACCGAAATTACGCTTATTCTTTCGTAAAATTGAATTTTCTCGGGTCTTACATCTTGTGTCACCTAAAGGCACTAATAACTCAAATCCCAACCCAATCTACTCACTCATGTTCACATCAACCAATGAACTCCCTTTGATCTAAAGATTGATAATGAATGAATCATTGGGTAAGAACCAACCACCATGGCCACATCGGGAGTTAAGTTGATTAGGTAAAGATTGGGTGTGTGTTGTACAAGTGGTGAAGGCTTCAAGAGAAACATAACTATTGGAGGGTGCGACGAGAAATTCTTTTTCAGTCATATAGGTTAGAAAGAAGGAGTTGCAGATTTTTATTTGGCGGAGAAAGAAAAGGAAGGGGAAGAGGGAGAAATAGTAGATGAGAGAACCATGGCTTGAAGACGATGGAATGGAGATAGATCAACCAGTTATTTATTAGTGAGCCGACGAAGTTGTCCTTAAATTCCATGGCCGGGGATTTCTACTACTAGGAGACTATGAAACTACTAAGGTAAGATTAGAGCTCAAGAAGTTGTGGTGTTGTTAATCGATTGAGGAGCATCCTATAATTTAATCTCCACAGATTTAGTGGAAAAAAATGGGCATCTCATGGGAATTGGTTTATCAAATAATGGAGAGGGGAATATGTAAAGGAGTTAGAATTTTTTGGAAGAATGATTCAAAATTAATAACAACTCACTTTCTTCCCATTTTTGTTTATGTTGTTTACGTAGACTTAGTATGTGGGTCATTCCTTATTTTTCTCTCTTTAGTTGAAAGCATTTATTCTTTAGTTGCAAAGCACATTGTTGGTTCCATTTAGTTAGTGGGGGTGTTCTCCATATAGTGGGTTTTTTCAGTTCATTCGTAATGCCTATTTAAAGGTTAATTGAGTTATGAATAACATAGCATTCTTCAAAACACGAGTTCCCAATTTTTTGCCCACCAACTGCTTGACAAAATTATTCTTCCATAATTTTTTTTTTATTTCTTGGTTGTTTTCTATTTTGCGGTGTTTAAAGAGTGTTTGTGTGTCATTCTCCAATAGTTGTGGTATCATATCAGGTTGATATTCAAGAGGCCTTATGGAAGAGGTAAACACCATGGCTTCAAATGGGAGTTCATTAAGTATTTCACAGCCAACCATCCCCATTTTAATGGAGAGAGTTACCCGTTTTGGAGCATCAAAATGAAGACTTTATTTAAGTCTCAAGATCTCTGGGACTTGGTGGAGAATGGGTTTGCTGATCCAGATGAAGAGAATCAGTTAAAGGATAATTAAAAGGATTCCAAGGCATTGTTCTTCATTCAACAAGCAGTCCATGAGTCGGTTTTCTCAAGGATTACAGTAGCTACAACTTCAAAGCAGGCATGGACAATTTTGCAAAGTGAGTTTCAAGGCTCATCAAAGGTAATAGCTGTGAAACTCCAAACTCTTTGGCATGGGTTTGAAACTTTAATCATGAAAAGCAATGAATTAGTGCAAGATTATTTGTCTAGAGCAATGGAAATAATTAGTCAAATGAGGTCATATGGGGACCAAATAACTTATCAATTTGATCATGTTGTGGCTGCAATTGAGGAGTCCAAAGACTTGTCTAATTTCTCATTTGATGAACAAATGGGTTCTTTGCAAGCTTATGAAGCAAGGTTTAATAGATTAGTTGAAAAACATGAAGAGAAAGAAAGCATTTCAAGTGAAAGGAGAGGCATCCTATTCAAGAGAATTTAATAAGGTAGCAGTAGGAAAAGGACGGGGTCGAGGTGCATTTCATGGAAAGAGTCGTGGTAGAGGAAGAAGAGTGTTTGAGTAAAGGCACTCCACCAATGAGCAAAAAAAGTTAACAAGAGTAGCATTCAGTGCTATCATTGTAAGAAGTTTGGGCATGTCAAATCAAATTGTTGGTACAAGGAGAAGCAAGTGAATTTCGTAGAGACAAATGATGAAGAAAGTAAGTTGTTGATGGCTCATTATAATACTAATGATGTTGCAAGTGATGTGTGGTTTGTAGATAGTGGTTGCTCCAACCATATGTCAGGCATGAAGGCAATGTTTAAAGAACTTGATGAGACACAAAAAATGATTGTCAAGCTTAGTGATAACAAAGACATTCAAGTTGAAGGAAAATGCATGGTTGCAATCAAAACTAGTAATGGTAAAGTAAAGCTTCTCCATGATGTTCAATACGTTCCTAGTTTAGCCCATAATCTATTGAGTGTTGAGCAATTGATGGGTAATGGTTATTCTATTTTGCTTGACGATGAAGCTTGTGTTATCAAAGATAAAAAGTTAGGCCTAACAATGGTTAGTATCCATATGACAAAAAATAAAATGTTTCCACTTGAAGTCTCAAATGTGGAGAATTTTGCCTTGGTTGTTGGTGCAAAAATGACTCATAATTATGGCACTTGAGGTATGGGCATCTCAATTTCAATGGGTTGTATTTGTAGGGACAAAAAGGTATGGTTCTTGGTATACCAAACATCGATTCTTTTGATTTATGTGAGGGCTGGAATTGTGGAAAACAAGGTAGAAAGTCATTTCCCATTGGAAAGGCTTGGAGAAAATTTACTTGTCTTGAGTTAATACATGTTGACTAGTGTGGTCTAATGAATACAAAATATTTTGGTCGGAGTCGATATTTTCTACTTTTTACATATGATTTCAGTCACATGAGTTAGGAGTATTT
Organism: Tetrastigma voinierianum; assembly: GCA_016808115.1. Lineage (NCBI taxonomy): Eukaryota > Viridiplantae > Streptophyta > Magnoliopsida > Vitales > Vitaceae > Tetrastigma > Tetrastigma voinierianum. Next base: position 149,297 of record JAEQBH010001568.1, on the reverse strand, counting down.
TTTTAAATTTAAGTCAGAAACTTTGGAGAATTTTAGAAAATTCAAAGCCTTGGTGGAGAAGTAAAGTAGGCTATGCATTAAAGCTCTCCATTCTTGTTTTTGTGAAGAAAGTGGAATTTGTAGAAACTAATAAGAATTCATCTGTGATTTCCATTTCCTGTGGTCCCACTGATCCACCACAACCACTTTAAAACTGTGTCTCATATCATGAGAGTCATACATGAGTAAAAATGGTCACATTGGCCTACACAACATACTTACCAAAATATATCCAACTATATTACAATAGTTTCAAGAGATGTTACATCACTCTTAATACAAACATGTTTCAATTATAATATTTCATACATGTTTTACAAAAACGTAATCAGCTTTATGTCGCTTTCTTTCAAAAGCGGCCTCTAATGAGCGCCTCGCCTTCCGAACACTCCCCGTGACCAAATAATTTTCCTCGACAGTAAGAGAGCAGCCGCCCAATAGCAATGCCTAATAGTCACCCTAAAACATGGGTTACTCCCACCTATGCAATAAATGGCACCAAAACACATTCAAGCAAATGCATGATCCTACTTGAATATCTACATGCCTAATCCCATGTCTCGGTCCCCACCACCCATGCCATGCTATGGCGAAATTGGTCTTCAAACAAAATATTTGTTTTAATCACCGGCAACCCTCCTCGATATAAATACGTTGGACAATCCTCTTAGGTGAATTTATCGGGTTACTCTCAAACAATCTACGGGTTCTCCGACGTAAATTGCTGGACAATTTCCCACACAATTCTTTCCTCACAACTTTTCGACTAAATTTTATTTTATAAATTTAAAATAATTCATTGTTCGACGACCGATTTTATTTATGTCATGCACTCACCTACTATTCAAGGCCCCGTACATATGAAATGCATTATGTCATTTATACAACATGTTAATATATCAAGTATGGCATATTAACAAATTAATACAATAAATAAACATGTTATTCATTCATAGCGTAATAACAATTCAAAATTAGCTCACATTGGCTAATAAACAATTTAAGCAATTCTTTCGAATCGCTTCAAGCAACATACAAACCACACATTTAAAGATCACGTGAACAAGATAACCCTAAGTCTCAAACTCGTCAACACGACCACTAGGGATTTTCTCACTCAATCCCAATCTTTGTAACTGAAAACACGGTCATTCATGCCTCAGAATATCTCTATCCATCAAAATGGCTCTTAGCCAAGGAATAAAGCAAGTAAGAGAAAACCCTACCTGAGCTTGTCAAACTCACAAAATCTGGGTATCCACCGTGAGTCCCGCAAAATAGAGATCAGCCTTCTTCTTACTCCGACGAGAACCAACGGTCCGAACGCCGGGAAATCTAGAGAGAAGTTGGACTCTCTCTCTCTAAAATATGTTTTCTCCCCTCACTGCCGGATACCAAGCCAAAAGAAGAGAAGTGTTCTTTTTTTTTCTTTTCATTTATTCCTGTCTCTCATTTGCTTCGAATTTTACGACTATTTGATACGCTGAATATAAGCCATTTATCTCTTATCCTTTCACTATTCATGTGACATGTGTCACATGGATACATGTATTAGGTTTCCTTGTCACATCACATGCCTCTCTCATCATGCATCAGTCATTATATACACCACACCAAGTGTCTCAAAGACGAAATTTCGAATCGGCCTTAATTTGACGAAATTCAACATGGTAGCTAGATTTCGTGAGACGATTCCAACGGTGAAGTCCGTTTCATCATCTGAGATCTAGAAAAATTCTGGATTTTGACCGAAATTACCATTTTACCCTTTTTCATAAAATTAGAATTTTCTCGGATCTTACAACTCCTTAGAGCAAAACGGAGTTGTTGAACGAAAGAACCATATTGTTGTTGAGATGGAAAGAAGTTTGTTAAAAGGTAAGGGACTTCTTAGTATTCGGCAGAAGTAGTGGCTACTTCACTGTATTTGTTGAATATATCTCCCACAAAGGCTGTGTTGAATCAAACCCCATATAAAGCTTGGAAAGGTACAAAACCTTTAGTAAGCCACTTAAGAATTTTTGGGTGTATTTCTTATGCTTTGATTAACTCTCAAACTCGCCAAAAACTAAATGAAAAATCAGAAAAATGTATTTTCATTGGTTATAGTCTTGAATCCAAAGCATATAGATTATATAACCCACTTAGTGGCAAATTGATAATCAGTAGAAATGTGATTTTTGATGAAGAAAAAGGTTGGAAATGGAATGGCAGTAGTGCCGAAATTCAGTATGAAGCTTCATTGGATAAAGTGATGGATTCTACATCAACTAGTTCAACAAATTCCAGTTCTTTAACTCCAAATAGCAACAGTGCAGAAAGTTCATATAACACCCCAAATTATACCCTGACAATTTTATTACATGTTTAGGGTATAATATAAGAAATATTTGTATTTTTCCGGTATTTAAATTCTAAGTGAGAAAAATGATTAAAAACAAACATGAGATTAATCCAAGCGGTAAGGGTAAATTAGTAATTTATCAATCCAGGACCTAAAGGTCATATGATAATAAGATTATATGCTAAGTTAGAAATTGAATAAGATGAATTGTAAATAATAGATAGATGAAGGCCTTAATAGCAAAAATGAGAAATTAAATCAAAATAAAAGATAAGGCCAAACATACCTTAGATATGAGAGACCAAACATTTCATTGGGTGAGAAAGCCAGGGCTTTACGATGGCGTAAGAGAAGCAAGAAGAGTAAGGTGCTAAGAGAAGTCAGAAGAGCAGTTAAGAGAAAAAGAAGAATAAATCCAGGTTTGGAAATTTATATTGGTTAGTTTGGAACTTTGCTTTGGAACATCTCTTTTGTTTGGAACCTATTTGTATGGTTTTGTTGGTTAGGAAACCCTCCTAGCCCTTTCTTTGCCTATGTTTGGGGTTTGAAGAACCCTATCTCTGTATAAAAGTGATTTATGTTGGTTTTAGTTCCGGTTTTAGGTCAGTTTTGAGATGGGTTAGTTTTTCGTTGAAGATTCGATGAAAATGGTCGAAACCGCCATTTATGCGTAAATCGCAGTAGAGTACCCTATTTCAAAAGTTGAGTACCTGATTTCTTAGTGTGCTGTTTTAGCCTAAAAGAGGAGTGCCAAGATCGAGTTGAGCACCCAGATCAGCTGTTTTCATTTCTCCATAAGGTATTGATAACAGAAGGAAAGTTGAGTACCAATACTCAAAGTGATTGAAGAACCAGATAATGTTAAGTACTGATATTGAAAGCTGAGTACCGGTACTTAAAGAGATTTAAGGTCCATGTGAGTTAAGCATCAGCACTAAAAAGTCGAAAGTACTAAAAATTACAACCGATGCACCCTTCCTAAGCAGATAGAAATCACTTAAGAATCTCATTAGCAACCTCTCACCAAGCTCGTCAACGACAAGTTACCATGAAGCTAAGCCGTTAAAATCAAGTAAAACTATATTTTGAAAACGTGGGTTTTAAATTTTTTCACTTTTCTATCAAAATCACATTTAGATTTAATTCAAATCCCAAGATAACGATCGCACTAAGTGGTCAAGCCTAAAAAATACAAAATCACCAGATAAAACAAAAATACACTCCCAATGTTTTCCAAATGTCCACTACAATAAATAAAAGGACCTCCGGGTCCTCATCAAAATATAAGATAAGGATCAATCCATTATAAGTTTATCGCAACCTCGTTTTTTCTCAAACCATGATGCATATTTTACAAAAGATATTTACATATACAAAATGCCACATTTTAACTTTTTCTAGTTTTAATTACACTCATCTTATATATAATCACAACACAAATAGTTTGTGACAGAGGATCCCCGAAAGATCTTTCGCTTCAAGACTGCACTAAAATTATTTTAAACAGAAAACTGGTGGAGTCAAACTAGCTTAAGTGGAGTACTATAAGTTCTAATGTCATTGTCACGCTTGTACTCCCAAGGAAAACCGCGACATAAATGGTTGTAAAATCAAGTTTAAGAGAGAAACTGAAGCTTTGCAATAAAACCATTTCTCGAAAACTGCTCAAAACTATTATTTCGGGCTGCTGAAACTGCTTCGAAAAACTATTCCGAAACTAATTCGTCGTTGAAATCGCTCAAAACTATTTCGGCCGAAAACCTGCTTCGGTGGTTAATATCTCGAAAGTGCTTATACTGTAAATCAAGTACTCAACCAATCGCGGGCCCATTTCGAATACCCAGAAGTGATGCCCCAACCCTGAATCTCGGCATCTGGGTAGTGAACCCCAACACTACCCCATTAAGATGGTCCTGAACACGGCGGGATCTATATAGCATAATGGAACCCTGAACTAAATGCTCGTGAGGGAACTCTAACCAACACCTCATCGCTATGTACTAAGTCGCTAACTATACCTCGAACGCCTGCAGAGGGCTTAATTCATTATATAAATATATGCTGGGATCTAACCCTCAAATTGCCGAACCGTGCAATATAGTGCGAATATAATATCCAATCTTGCTACGCAATAATCCGAAATACATCCGACAAATCGAGTCAGGCATCTAGGGTTTTGCTAAAACCAAAGCTAAAATCAAGTTTAACATCAAATCAAACTTTTCTACCGAGTATAAATAATAATTGGAGGTAATAAAAATGCTTTATAAATCTATATTTTCAAAGCACTTTACAAACTTGTAATTTAAACACTTTCGCTTTAGAAATGATTTTGAGTACTCCACCCTTTCTCCACTAATTTCTTCAAATCTTGTCAAGCACTCTAGATTCTCGCTGATGCTCAAATCGCCTACACAATTCATTCAAATTACTTAAAATGCCCCCGCTTAACGTTTTTAACCATAAACATACACGACTTTCAAAATGACTATATCGAATCCAGTAATCCCTACTCTAACAAAACTTACGTGCTAGTCCCATTCGATATGGACATTGATAATATGATGTGAAATTGACCAAAATGTCCATACACATTAAATGCCCCATAAAACTATCTGTTTTAGTCAACTTTTGACTTAAGGGACTTTCCATAGTCTAAAATAATTCAAACATTTCTGAAAATTTCGTCCAACTTGTCTCGCCATAATCCCGAATTTCAATCAAAACCGGTCTATAAACAAATCCAATTCCAAATTTCACCGTCGAACACGCCTCCCAAAATTCCTAAAAATTCCTAAACTCAATCTGGTACTCAGACTAAAGTTTACTTAATCTTTTACGGCCTCTAAGAAAATTTCAAGTCATTACATAACCTTAGGCTTGAAATAACACACCAGGGCAAATTCTTCTACCTTTTAAAGTTTGACAAAGGCTAAGATATCGTACCTATGCGTAGCTCTCTTCGCGTAGTCCAATTTTGCCTTTTGCTTCGACGAAAGCCTACGGTCCAATTTCCATAAATCTGAGAAAGAATCAAAAGAGAAATAAAAAAAAACAAACGCCCTCGCTCTCTCCACATTCGTCCGCCCGCCATTTGATATTTATCCTTTTTGTTTTTCTTTTCTTTACTTATTATCAATTATTTGATAATTAATTTCTATTGCCCCATTCGGATCCATTTTTTGTCCCGAAAAATTTTATTTATCCTAATTGAATATTCTTTAAATATTTGCCATTTTTTCGAGATTTTTCTAAAATCCCGTTTTCAGGTTTCACTCTAAACCTGTCGCCTAGAAATTCGTAAAATATTCCGACTGTCTCGGAATTTAACGAAACTTTCCTGGGTTACTAGATTTCGCGAGACGAACTTAATCTACATAACTGGCTTCACATCCGAGATCTGTAGAATTTTCGACTTCCCGAACTATTTTGTGGTAATTTATTATTATTATTTTACTATTTAAACTTCCATTAATTATACTTTCACCTCCTTCACTTTCCTTAATTGTAAAGCAAGCACAATTATTTGAAACTTTATAATTTCACCCTTAAACCAATTTCAAAAATTCTATTATGGCACTAAATAATTACAAGTCCTTGGTGCACTTACTTACTACACATACCGTACACCCTCCTGGACCTGGGTGTTACAAACTCTCCTCCTTAGCTAGAACATTTCGTCCTCGAAATGAACAAAACTAATATAACGAGGATACCTTAATCAAATGAACAACTCCGAGATACTGATCGCAAGATCCGAGCCTCGACTCATGTAGCCTCTTTAATCCCATGATTCCCCATAAAACTTTGACTAACTGAATATCCTTATTCCAAAAATCGCCTCTCGTGATCTACTATCCGCATTGGCCGCCCTTATAGGTCAAATTATCCTTTTAGTTCTATCAATGATCTCTCGAAAGTACACGGGAGTGGATCCTGAATGTATTTCAAGGGAGCATGGATACATGAAACACATTATGAACCTTAGACAAACTCGGAGGAAGGTCTAATCTATATGCTACTGGTCCCACTCTGGAAATAATCTCATATGGCCCTATGTATCTCCGGCCTACTTTCCGCCTTCCAAACTGAGACACCTTCCAAGGAGAAACTTTCTGAAAGACCCTAATTTTCCACTTTAAATCAGATCCCACTGCTTGTCCGCATAACTTCTTTCTCACTGCCTCGCTATCTTGAGTCTGCCTCGAGATAATCTCGGGATCTTATCTAAGGTAATTCAGACTAACTCGGGCCTATTAGTTTCTCTCTGGTTTCATCCCAAGATACGGAGTACGACACCTTCCTACTACAAACATTCCAAATTGAGCCATGCCTATGCCGGATTAAAATCGCAACATAATAACATACAATGTAATAATACATTGTAGCGAACTCCATCGAGATAAATGCATATCCCACTTAAACTCTATTACGCATGCTCTAAGCATATCCTCTAGTGTCTCGAATAGTTCTCTCTCGACCGACCATCACCCGAGGATGGAAAGTCATGGCTAAGTGCACCGAGTCCCCATGGCATCCTCAGAACCGACCTCAGTAACTGATGTGAATCCGGGTCTCGGCCCGAGACTATCGATAGGGAACACCATGTAATCTAACTATCTCCCCACATATAATCGGGCCAATTCTTGTCCAACGTCATCATTACTAATCGGGAGAATGCGCCGACATAGTCTATCCACTATCACCCATATGGCACGTGTTGTCTCCGAGTTCTCGAAGCCCAGAACAAAATCCATAGTAATCTTATCCCACTTCCATACAGAATCTAAGGGGTCAGGATCTTTTCATGGCTTCGTGTTCTCGCTTTACCTCGCCGATTGTGTTAGGCATCTGGATACGAAATCTGCAATTCCTTTTTCATGCCCTTCCACCACACTCGTAGTATGATACATCTGTGCTAGGTGTATGGTATATATCAAGAGCAGCTCTTCCATGATTTCCTTTTAGTTCACCTATGTCGTGTACACACATTCGACTCTAACTATTACGCCATCGTCTCGATCCTGAACTCGTTTCCTACCACCTCAATCTCCTCGCCTCAACTTAATCATCTCTCAAACTCGCTTCGACCTTCCTTTGATCTCATCCACAAGAAGAGACGAACATAAAATGATGCCAACAATGTCCCCGTATCGCCTACTCCGCAACCTAACTCCCAAAGATCTCAACTCTATCAACAATGGGAGAGATACTATCCCAAGTAGATAAGCATAGGAACCTCCTGCTTCCGGCTTTAAGGCATCGCTACTACATCGCCTTCCCCGGGACGGTACCTCTATCGTGCAATCATAATCCTTAATCACCCAACCACTCCAAGGCCGCCCTAAGTTGCTCTTCGAGTAAAGATATATTGCAGCTCTTATGACTGAATATCTCGACAAGGAATAATCAGAGGCAGATAATGTCTCCGATCTTTAGAGCGAAACCATCACGTTAGTTTAAATCACGGGTCAGAAGTTCGCTCGTGTTCTTTAACCGGGACGGAAGCATAAGCTATCACTCTACCATCCCGCATCAAAACACACCCTAACCCTTGTCCGAGGCATCACTATATACCACATAACCGTCCTTTCCCGACTGTAGTGCTACACGGAGCCGGCCACAACTGGCCTCACCAAAACTATGCCTGTGCATCCGACCACCAATTTCGATCCTTTTCAATAGATTGGTCAATCTGCTATCTCTCGAAAATCCATCAACAAATTTCAGAATAACCGCTAATCCAAGGAAACCGCTTTAACTTCGTAAACATTTGTGGGCGGTTTCCAATTCACTATAGCTCAATCTTCCGAGATCCACACTAATACCTTCTCACGAAATGACATGACCCAAGAAAGCTTACTTTCATTCAACCAAAAACCTGCACTTACTAAACTTAGCTTATAACTAGCGCCCTAAGAATCCGCATCAGTCTCAAGATGCTCGCATGTTCCTCCGAACCGCCCGAGTACACTAGGAATGTCATCAATGAATACGATCACAAACTTATCTAAATACGACCGGCACCCTGCTCATCAAATCCATGAACGCAGCTGGGCATTACCAATCCGAATGGCATCACTAGGAACTCGTAGTGATCTGATCTGCTCAAGGCAGCCTTAAACATCATCTCTCCTGACCCTCAACTCCGATGGTGTACCGACCTTAGGGTCAATCTTAGAATATACCCGAGATCCATGCACTATCAAATAGCTCATTCCATACGAGAGTTTACACTCGAAGGCGATTGTCGCCCGATTCACCCGGTTCATAGTCTATACACAAACCGTAAGCTTCCATCTTTCTTCTTTACGAAGAGAACCTGAGTCTCTAATTCGCGGGAGGTACTCAGCTCTGATGAAGCTCCTAGCTTAGCAATTCCTCCAATTGTGCCTTCCAATTCTTTCTTAACTCGCCGGGCGCCCATTCAGATGGTATGAATGGATATCTGGCCATCCTCGAACTAGTTCAATAACGAACTCAATTTCTCTATCCCGGGGTAAACCCGAATATCATCCGAAAGACATCCGGGAACTCTTTGACTATGGGGATGTCTTCCACCTGCGGTCCCCTTGTCTCCTATCCACTACAAATGCCAATAACCCCGCAACCTTTCAAGCATTTTCGCTTGGCCATGGCATTAATGAGACTAGGGCGATCTCTTCGATTCCCGAAATATCACGTACCGTTCCGGGGTTGAACCAATCTTACTTCTTTCTTATAGCAATCTAAGGTGGCTCTATGCCTGGATAACCAGTCCATACCCAAGATTATATCGAAATCATGGATACCTAACACTATCAAATCTGCTGGAAAATCCTTATTCTGGATCACCAATCTACTACCTGGAACTATCCTTTCGGATGTCATAGTATCCCCATTGGGTACGGAAACCACCATACGACCATCTATAGTCGACTCTATCCGTGCCTCTGAATGGTACTCAAATAAATGAATGAGTGGCTCCCGGTCCACCAATGCATATGCATCATGATCAGAAACTAAAATCATACAAGAATCACGCCGCGATGATCCGCTCTCACAGGATCAGAATACCAGCTCAGCAGTACGGTACCACTCAACTGGGCTAACGTGGTACGCCTCGCCTCCGTGACCCCTACCGCGACCTACCTCTCGTGCAATCAGACGCCACTCCTCGCCCGAACCACCCCTACCACCGACCGGGACCGCTAGTGCCCGGGGTAGATGCCACTGCACCTACCCCGAGGTCTCGCAACTACTAACCGTGGACAATTCCTGATAAAGTGACCTTCCGCCCGCAATGGAAACACCATCCCGCCTGCATTCCATCCCCAGACTCCCCGAGATGCCTCCCTCCCGATACGGGGCACAATGGAAAAGATGATCCTGAAGATCTACCACCTCCAAGGGCTGCTGGTGATCGAACGGATCCCCGGCTAGATGTCGCTCCGTCCCGAGCCCTACCGCCGGGTCCACTTTTCCTTTCTTCTACTGGGATCGACCGGTGCCTAGCCTTGACTGAAGGTCGAGCCACCTCTTTACCGTCTGGCTCGCCCGAGTTAGAAAACTAAACCGGCCCTTTCTTACCCTTAAGTGCCTCAACCAAATTCTCTCCAAAGTTATTTTGAGATGCCCAAGCTAGATGAACTTTAATTCGCTCGTCAGCGCCCATGAATCGGCTTACACTTATGTTCCCCATTTTCCGCATCATAGGCACCAATTTCACGAGTTCCGAAACCTCTCCGCTCATATATTCTCACATCACAAGTATCACGTCTAACCTAAGAATTCTTCTATTTTTGCATCCCGATAACTACGCGTAAAACTGCTCAGAATGTTCCGTTTAATCGGTCCCAAGTGACTCCTGTAGGGTGTCTCCTCTTAATGGCCTCCTCCCCACTACCCTTCACTCTAATTTCCTCGCCATCCAACCCCCGAAAAGCAGGATCTTTCGCTCATCCGAACACCCCATCATCAGATATAAATTTCACACACCGCCTAGCCATAAGTATGTCGCCCGGGTCGCCCACCATCATAAGTTTTAGCTCTAATTTTAGAAGGCTTACCATGCCCCTCTCGCTTCTCTTAGGCTCCCGCCCGACTGTACCGCCAAATAACTGTATGACCGATCCATCGTCATATCGCTTAACCCGGTCCGCGACCCTCGCTGGTTCACAACATTCATTGAAGCATTTTTCCGATCTAGGTGTGCTCGACATATCTCTCTCGGTGGTGCCTCCTATGGTCCTGGGATCGACCTCTACGACCGTCCGACATAATACGCCATGGTCTCTAAAGTTAAAAGATCTCAGTTGACACTTTCAATATTTGATGCATGCAAGGATTTGAAGAAACAATATAGGTTGCAAAAAAATAATCATTATTATAAAACAATTTAGGAAATACCGCAGGGAAAACGTATTTAAAAACAGCGAACTATCGCCTAAACTCCTCCTCGATACCAAGTCGACACAGACCCCCTTCCTAGTGACAGAGGGGACCGGCTTCTAAGAATTTCACAGAATCTCCTCAAATTGTTTCGCTCGACCGACAAGCTACCATGAAGCTAAGCCATAAAAACTACTAAACTCAGATTCGGGAAAACGGGTTTTAAATTTCAATTTTCATCAAATCACACATTTAGATTTAACGAAAATCCGGCAGCATAACGACTGCACGGTGGTCAAGCCCAAAATACAAAATCACCTGTATAAAACAAAAATACACTCCCAATGTTTTCCAAATGTCCACTACAACAATAAAGGACCTCTGGTCCTCATCAAAATATAAGATAAGGATCAATCCAATATGTTTATCAACCCTCAAGTTTCAAACCATGTACGCATATTTTACAAAAAAGATATTTACATATACAAAATGCCACATTTTAACTTTTCAGTTTTAATTACACCTATCTTATATATAATCACAACACGTCTAGGACAGGATCCTGAAAGATCTTCTACTTCAAGACTCAGACCTAAAATTATTTTAAAAACAAACCGAGCCAAACTGCCTGAGTACTATAAGTTCTAAATGTCATTGCCTCGCCGCTTGTACCTCCTAATATGAAAATCCGTACATAAATGGTTGTAAACTGCTTATGAGAAAACTGAAGTTTGCTATAAAAACCATTTCTAAAACCTGCTCAAACTATTTCATTGCTGAAACCGTTTCTCGTCGTCGAAAACCATTCTCAAAACTAATTCGTCTTGCAAACTGGGCTCAAACCATTTCGTCAAAACTCCGCTTTCGTTGGTGGTTAAGACCAAAGTGTTATACATCAGAATCAAGTACCAACCACTGGCCCATTTCTCAAATACCCTAGAAGTGATGCCTCTGAACTCCTGGACCAGACGGTGAGTGAACCCTGAACACTACCCGGCTTAAGATGGTCCTAAGTGAACACCCAAGGATCTATATAGCATAATGGAACCTCGGTAAATGCTCGTGAGGAACCCTGAACTAACACCTCATCGCTATGTACTAAGTCGCGCTTAACTATATACCTCGAATGTGCAGAGTGGCGACCACTATATAAATATATGCTGCATCGAACCCCAAATCACACTGTGCAATATAGTTACCATAATATCCCATAACCTTGCCATGCAATAATCCGAAATACATCCGACCGAAACCGAGCCAGGCTATCTTGTGGGTTTTTATGTTCGTGCCAAAACCGCTTTCTTAAATACTAAATCAAACTTTTCGATCGAGTATAACATTTGAGGACAAAAATGCTTTATAAATTTATATTTTCAAAGCACTTTACAAACTTGTAATTTAAACACTTTCGTTTTAGAAAATGATTTTGAGTACTCACCTTTTTCTCCACTAATTTCTTTCAAATCTTGTCAAGCACTCTAGATTCGTCTGGATGCTCAAATCGCCACACAATCTCATTCAAATTTCACGAAATGCCTCGCCTAACGTTTTAACCATAAAACATACACAGGACTTTCAAAATGACTATATCGAACGAACTTCGATTCTAACAAAACTTTACGTGCTAGTCCCATTCGATATGGACATTGATAATATGATGTGAAATTGACCAAAATGTCCATACACATTAAATGCCCCATAAAAACTATCTGTTTTAGTCAACTTTTGACTTAAGGGACTTTCCATATAGTCTAAAAATACCCGAAACATTTCTGAAAATTTCGGCCCAACTCATTCGACTACAATCCTGAAATTTCAATCACAACCGCTCCATAAACAAATCCCAAATTCAGCCCCGACCGTCCGAACACATCCCAAAATTCCTAAAATTCCAACTCAATCTTAAAAATTTTGGGACTAAAGTTTACGACCTTTACTGCCTCTAAGAAAATTTCAAGCCATTACATAACCTCAGTTTGAAATAACACAATTAGGGCACCACCTTTTAAAGTTTGACAAAAGTGCTAAGATATTGGTGTACCTATGCGTAGCTCTCTTCGCAGAGTCCAATTTTGCCTTTCTCGCTTCGACGAAACCTACGGTCCACTCTTCGGGAACTGAGAAAGAATCAAAGAGGAAAATAAAAAACAAAACGCCTCTCAAGCCTCCTCCACAGCCCACATCCGCCCCCTGCCATTTGATATTTATCCTTTTTGTTTTTCTTTTTCTTTACTTATTATCAATTATTATTTGGATAATTAATTTCTATTGCCTCATTCGAATCTATTTTTGTCCCGAAAAATTTTATTTACCCTAATTGAATATTCTTTAAATATTTGCCATTTTTTCGAGATTTTTCTAAAATCCCGTTTTCAGGTTTCACTCTAAACCCGTCGCCTAGAAATTCGTAAAATATTCCGACTGTCTCGGAATTTAACGAAACTTTCCTAGGTTACTAGATTTCGCGAGACGAACTTAACGGCACAACTGCTTCACATCCGAGATCTAGAGAGAATTTCGAGACTTCCTCGAACTATTTTGGTAATTTATTATTATTATTTTACTATTTAAACTTCCATTAATTATACTTTCACTCCCTCTTACTTTCCTTATTCAGTGCCACAATTATTAAAACTTTATAATTTCACCCTAAACCAATTTTCAAAATTTATTATGGCACTAAAATACTATGAAGTCCTCGCGCATTCTATTGCTACACATACCGTACACCCTCCTGATTCGGTGTTACAACAAACTCTTGCTTCTAATATGCCCTCCGTTAATTCCGAATGAAAGGGTCGATACATGTATAAAAGTCATATGAAAAATATTTTGTACCTCATCGCCTCGGAGATCCGATCGTTGGGCAAACATTGTTTCTTGCCCTCATTTACTAATGGGATTAAGAATGATATAATGAGTTCTGAAACACATAATCATATGCCTACTTGGGCATCGGTATTGTTTAATGAATAGACATCTCTCGACCAATGCTTCTAAGATTCTCGCTGCTAATAAGACTTCATATATGCCAAAGATTCTTATCGTTGTTTCTAAGACTCGCTAGTGCCACGACACTCACGTGGGCGTGCACGATCCGATCGCGTTTCCTAAGACTTCAAGCAAGACTATGACACTTGGTGTTACGTGCGTACACGCCTTTATCGCTTCCTAAGACTCCCGCCAGCGCTAAGACACTTCGTTACGCTGGTAGGCACGTTTTGTTCAAGATTTCATACCGTACCTTCTGGTACCTATCAGGATATGTCCCTCTTATCTTACATTGTTATCGGTCTATGCATACATATACTCATATGTTGTCTATTTGAATAATATGACATATGCAAACATTTATATGATAAGAATCTGAAAAATGAACAAGAAGAAAGCATAAGAAATCAGTTATGTTCTGTAATGTACCTACGAGTGCTTTCTGTACAAGATCTATGTTCTGAACTCTTACGAGAGATATGAAATTTCATTACAAAAATTGTGTTATATATATCCTGTAAATGTTGACCACTCCAAGTGGTCATATTTGTTATTTGTTTCCCACTAAGCTATAAGCTTAACACGTGTTTCATCCGTGTAGGTACTGAAGAGGACATTCGAGTCATTCCGCATCTGCCAAGGCCAACACAACAATAGAAGCCCACCTGATGTAGGTTTTTGATTTTGTTTTAAAATGTAAATGTAAAGTTTTTGTAATAGTGAAATTTATATAAGTACAAGTAAATGGGACTCAGACATGTATATGTACAGGACATTTTAAACACCACTACGGTGGTAGTATTGGAATTTTTATTTCCTTATGGTTGTAAATATGAAATGGGCCCACCAATGTTCGAAAAGCAAGTTAAGGAGTCCCAGTACTGTGTCGCGCCCCCTATCTTCGCCCAAGCGAGGGTAGGGGCATGACAGTTCACTAAGTTCAACTTAAAAAAAATAGCAACTCATCTTCCTCAAATGAGTCATTCAATGAGACACCTCTAAGGAAGTTTAGGTCCTTACAAGAAATTTATGAATCTTGTTCTTTTGCTTTGATTGTTTCATATCCTACAACATGTGAAAAAGCAGCAAAAATGGAGGAATCACATAATGAAATAAAGGAAGAAATGATGGCAATATAAAGAAATGAAACTTGGGAGATGATAAACTTGCCCAATGGAAAAAATGTAGTTGGCTTGAAGTGGATATTCAAAACAAAGTATCATGCAGACGGAATAGTACAAAATCACAACGCAAGACTTGTAGCAAAGGGATATTCACAACAACAGGGTGTTGATTTTGAAGAGACATTTTCTCTTTTTGCTTGATTTGAAACAATGAAAACACTTTTAGCCTTGGCCACTCAACTAAAATGGCCAATTTATCAACTTGATGTTAAGGTAACCTTCTTGAATGTTGAGCTAGAGAAGGAGGTATATGTTGCACAACCTAAAGGTTTTGTGATCAATGGAAAAGAAGAAAACGTGTACAAGCTGAAGAAGGCACTTTATGGGTTAAAGCAAGCACCACGAGCATGGTATAGCAAAATTGACTCTTATTTTCAAGAAAGGGGTTTTGAAAGGAGCAAAAATGAGCCTACTCTTTACTTGAGACAGGAAGGTAACAATGATTTTCTTAGTGTATGTCTTTATGTTGATGACATAATTTATATGGGCTCATCTCACTCTATTGCAGCTGAATTCAAGTCTAGTATGATGAGTAGATTTGAGATGACACATTTGAGTTTATTGCACTATTTCCTTGGGCTTGAGGTGAAGTAAGGAGAAGATGGAATGTTTGTTTCACAAAAGAAATATGCATCAGATTTACTCAAAAGGTTTGGCATGGTTAATTGCAAAGTTGCTTCTACACCCATGAATGTGAATGAAGAATTGCAGTTTGAAGATAGTACTAAGAAAGCGGATGCAAGAAGCTTCAGAAGTCTAGTTGGAGGTTTAATTTTTTTGGCACATACAAGGCCAGATATTTCATTCTCAATTGGTGTTGTTTCAAGGTTTATGAGCAATCCATCAAAACATTACTTTAGGGCTGTAAAAAGGATTTTTTGATATGTTGTTGAAACTTTGGATTATGGTATTTGGTATCTCATGTTTCAAATTTCAGATTATATGGATTTACTGACAATGATTAGGCAAACTCTCTAGATGATAAAAAGAGCACTTCATGAAATATTTTCAGCCTTAGTTCCAGTGCAATAACATGGAGTTCGAAAAAGTAATGTGGCTGCAACTTCCTTAGCTTGTCAATGCATATGACTAAGAAGGATCCTTGTTGATCTTCATCAAAAGCAAAAGAAGGCAACTAAAAAATTTTGTGACAACAAGTCCACAATTGCATTGGCTAAAAATTCTGCATTTCATTTAAGGACGAAGCACATCGACATTCGTTTTCACTTTATACGTTAGCTGGTGGCAAAGGGGGAGATTATATTGAAGTTTTGCAACACTAAACATCAAACTGTAGATATATTTACAAAAGCTCTTCCATGCCAAAAGCTTGTAATGGCTATTTAAAGGCTGATTGAGTCTGTTGGAAGGAAGATAGAGGAAGATGAAGGAAAAACTTGAAGATGGGAGAGACTCGATAAAGAGGAGGAAGAGGCTATTTGTATTATTGAAGGCTTCTTGCTTTTTGGCTTGATAACAAACTCAAGGTGATCAGTTTCAGAAGCACTATATACCAATATATCATAAAAAAAAAAAAAAACAAACAAACAAAACGGCAAAGGTGTTCCATGAAAACATCGTTCATAAGGGATTGAAAGGTCGCCTGAGTGTTGGTGAGGCCGAATCCAAGATCACTAGAAATCCAATGGTCGTCTGTGTATGGAACGTTGTTTTGGTACATCCGGCAAAGGGCTACTTGAATTTGGTGGTATCCGCATTTTAAGTCAATTCATCAATATTCTTACCCCGTGGAGTTCATCAAGAAGCTCTTCGATGACAGACGTGGAAATTTATCTCGCTACTAGCGCTTTGTCAAGGGCTCCGAGCAATTCACACAAAATCTCCAACTAATGTGATTTTTCTTTCACTAACATCACTGGGCTAGAGTAAGGGCTTGTGCTGGGTTGAATAATCCTCGCTTGCAACATTTTCGCTACTAGTTTCTCAATCTCATTTTTTTTGGGTTGAGGGTATCTATAAGGGTGCACTAAGATTGGTGAGGTTCCCGGGTGTAAGGGAATGGAATACTCCTTAGATCGGGAAGGGGGAAGACCTGTTGGTATTTCGAAAACGTCTTGATAATCAAACAACAGTTGTGTCATGGAAGAGGGGATCGTTTGGTCAGGTCGAGACGAGTCCTGTGGTCCCTACTACCACCAATTTTTAACCCCAACAATATGCCCTAAATTTCCTGCTTTAAGCAGGCGCACTAGATTGTTGAGGGAAACTTGTGATCTAGACAGAGTCGAGTCTCCCTTTATCTTGACCTTAAGCCCATCAAAAATAAATTGCAAGCAAAGATTTCCCTAGTTCATCATTGAATCACCTAAAGTAGCAAGCCATTGAAAACCCAAAATGACGTCAGATGTACCCAACTATAGAGGAAAAAATTTCAGAATCACCTTCATCTCTCACGCGAGTTTCAAAGAGCCCCTGCACACCCTAGAAGTTCTGATTTTGTCACCATTACCCATTTGAACCCCAAATTTCTGCTTTAGGGTGCATCGGAGGTGAAGTTCCGAGACTAGGTCATGATGAAATCAGGAGGCTTCTGGGGTCAATGAGTACAATGACTTCGATCTCAATCCGGCCACGAACCTTCATGGACTGTGGGGAACAAAACCCCACCAAGGAGGAGATGCAAAGTGTCGCGGTCTCGGGTCCATTTGTTATCTCTTCTTCATTTTGGATCCGTTCACGAAACATCTATGTCCTCTTCTTCTTCACCCATGATCCATAACACTTGTAATTTTTTCTGGGCCATACGATGGCCCTGAGAAACGCTCATCGCAACTGAAGGTCAAACCCTTTCCCCTTCGTGTGATTTTTACATCTCACTAATCGATAGTCTTCAAAGGGTGGGATATGGATAACAGAATGAGGTCGTGGAGAGGGAGGTGGGTGGGGTGGTGGAATTGGATGGGTGGGAGTTAGGTTGTAAGAAATGGTGGCAAAGAAGACTTCGAGGGATAGCCGGGGCATTAGGCACATGGTAATCGCATTTGACTGCAGTTGGGTTTAGCAAAGGGTTTCAGGCTAACGTGGTTTCACTTGCGTGATAAGCCCCCTGTGGCCATTTTCTTATCCCTCTATCTTTTGTGCTGCCCTCATCTTTCTCGAGCAGCTCCACCGTTCCACCGACGGCCCACTCGATATCGTGCCTGAGGCCATTAACGAAGGCTTAATTTTTAAGCACCGATATGGAAAGCCCTCGAGAGGGTCGACACAATTCGACCGTGTCGCATCTCACACAACAGGATTTTGAAGGAGTGACATCGCCTTGCTCATGGAGATTATCCTCTCGCTTGATCTAATCGCGCAAATAATAACAACTCTTTAAATTCTTCCCATCCACAAAAGGGTAAGCCGCTCTCCGCCCATATGTACCAAGCAAGGGCCTCCTTCCATACACACCAAAAGCAGCCTTCCTAGGAGCAGCTCTAATATGCCATCAACCTTAAAATAGCACTCGGCCCTAAAAATCCACCATCCAACTCAAAGCAGATTCTCCACCCTTGTCAGCCGTGGCCGTAGGCTACGTGGGGAGCTTTCCCTAATCCCCCATAGGTGTGGTGACCCCGTTCACATTACCAACCCTTATAGAGTTGAGGATGATGTCGTGTGCTTACCACCCATCAACAACATTTTTTTTATCTCTTGGATTCCTTCGTCTAGAGCCCCGATCAATCATTCAAGGTGAGAAATCTTGGTTATCCTCTCCTTGATTTCTTCTAGATTTAATTGTCTGATCGATAGACTCAGAATCCTATCTAATTTTGCTGAAACCCCGCATGCTAAATGCTTCCATATGAATTTCATCCCTTCCATCTGTGAAGCCAAAGTCACCATGGTCCGAGGAAGGTTGTGCTTTGATACCACTGAGGAGTTCTCAGACCCTACTTTCACTCAGCAAGCAATTCTATGCCCTAAAAAAAAAATTTACACACCTTATAAAGCCTCACTGTCATTGGGAAGACAAGCATCACACAAAGTTGCTCTTGAAGTGAACGCAACGGCTCCTACTAACAAAATAACAACAAAGGGCTTCTAGAAAGCCACAAAAGACCATATCGAATCTCAAAGACAATCACTCAAAAAAAAATGTACCAAGAAAACACTCAACAAGTGCCTCAAAAGACACAAAGAAGAATCTTCGAGCATCACCTAGAAATCTACCTCATTACTGTCACCCGGGCTTAGTCTTCCCCTTTTCCTTGCGGCGCTATATAGACTCGGGCTTATCAAATTTATGTCGCTTAAGGATATTAGTTGTGTTGTTTGGTTCCATGCATTTTACTGCGGGACGTGCATACAGGTTAATATATCTCACACCATCAACAAGAATGATGTGCCTACGCTGCTTTTAGATATCTGATATAACAATGGTCGGTAATCGGCTAATATTGCATATATATACTTGCTGAAATTTATTTATATGCTATTAAATAATTTTTTTTTTTTATATCTTCAGATCAAATTATTTGACTTTATATCATATGTGTCTGATGTTAGATAACTTACTCTCTGCTGTAAAGTTGTTTAGTTAATCTTTACACACTAAAATTTGGTTTTCGATGCTTAACAAAGAGCATGAGAAAGCCGGAGGATGCCAAACTACAGTTAGCCGCTGTTATTGCAGTCGAATGCGGGGACTTTTTTATTAGTCTCCGGAGTTTTAGCCATGATAGAGCTCAGCTGGTGGAGAGAACCTGGTTAAATTCAACTGCTGAGGGTTCTCATTTCTGAGAATCGGCTTTCCTCCACAACATAGATAACAGGCGGCTCAACTGAGATTCATCAGTCTCGTTGATTTTATATTATATATCGTCGATACTTTTTCAACCGAATCACAAGCGTTTTGAATTACTGGTCGATCCGCGATCCGTATGTCGGACTCTCCCGCAAAAAACAAGAAACAAAAAGGATCGGCGGCTCACGCCCGCCGCTCCGATGCCTAAGTCAATTCTTTCCGGGAAGAGAAGACCAATCGCTAGGGAATGAATTTTCTATGCATCATCGCTGCACTTCACTTGCATGGGTACCATATTTATAATGGATAATCATGACAACATTCCTAATTGAATGATGACACTGAATAGTGTGTTTCCTAGTTGGATGATGACACTGAGTAGTATGTTTCCTTGTTGGAGGATGATACAATATTTTTCCCACTGGGTAGGAGATTTTCTTTCCTTATCGTAAACCGATTAATAAGGGATAATTGATGGACGATAATTGGGAAATATCTTACTTTCCCGATTTGTGGAGATTGGGTGTTTTCCCCACACTTGATTCCTCGGGCGCGCCTTTAGTAGAGAGTCAGCCCTCGCTTTCGGCCCGCCTCGAGGGCTACCATTAAGGACCTATTGCTAGTACTGGGCCCATTTTTAATCCCGACGTTTAGACTTGTATCTTGATCATGCGCGTCCATTATTTCAAACCCCATCAAAATGAAACATGGCATTCGGTTTCATCTCAACTGTCTTTTTTATTTCTGAACATGCAAAATTTTACATCAATCTAATGAAGTACTTACATTAGGTTATCCTGAAGCTTTTTTTCTTTCCCTATATTTTCATATTAATGAAAAGCCTGAGATTCAGTAATTTATTTTTTCTCTCTCTTTTATACATTTAGTTTTTGTCTAGTTTTTTAGATGGTCCTGCTAGGTTGCATAAAGTCTTTATAGATATCTCTCCCCTTCTTATTGTTCAGCTTTATTCGTGGTTCTTTATTCAATTAATGATGTTTTCGAGAAGGATTTATCGACGTGAGTCATGGGATATTTCATACCGCCTCGCTTGCCGCAAGGTTTTCTCCTCTTTAAGTCCTTTATTTTTGGTTTTTGTTTTCAAAATTTATTCCTTTCGTATGTGGATTGTTCTTATTTCATCTAATTGATTGAGCATTTGAAAGCTGTGTTTATGTTTCAATGTAATGGATTCAACTACTTAGAAACTCCCATGTCTTTCATCTAATTCTTGTGTGATTTTGTTGGTACCCGGAAACTCCATATTTTTTTTAGATTGTCCTCATACCCATAATCGAAATGGTGCCTGAATCTGCTTTTATATGTATTCATTCAAAAATTACAGAATGAAACCTGAAGCCAAAATGTCTGCAAGGGGAGAAGATGCTTAGGGCTTGGTTCCTGTTTTTGAAATCTGTTTTGTATTCTCAAAAACAAGAATAACTTGTTTCATTCAAGTTTTTTTTGTTCTAAAAAACATAAAAAACACTTCTTTAAGATAACAAGAACAGTTTTCGGAAGAGGCCATTAGCTACTTGCCTACAAACTAGTTGGTAAACTCTTTGACAAGTTTTTAACATCATGAGACCTTTTTTATAATTATGTGTGGGAATGGCTGCACCCTGATCCAAAAGTGGGTACCTGTTTGTGAAGTTGCCTCTAAGAGCCAGTTCTTGCTTATATTCATGATCTGGTTAC
This sequence comes from Tetrastigma voinierianum, assembly GCA_016808115.1. Lineage (NCBI taxonomy): Eukaryota > Viridiplantae > Streptophyta > Magnoliopsida > Vitales > Vitaceae > Tetrastigma > Tetrastigma voinierianum. The sequence goes on along the minus strand of JAEQBH010001568.1, from coordinate 127,921 downwards.
CATTCGTCTGTATTTAAAATGCATAGAAGATGTTCAAAAACATGGCAAATAAGAGTAAGAGATTTTTCATGTCACATAGACTTGTTCATTTTGATGGAGATATGCACTCAATGCTAATTCGACCCAACACTTTTTTATTGTAACCGGTGACTTTAAAAGGGGGAAAATTTTGTTGTGCGTAATGCTGAGGAATAATCGATCACCGAGAACTATAAGAGATTTCTGAGATGGTCTCATTCGGGTGTTCTCGGGAAATTGGCTATAGAAAGTTAGGTTCTTTTAATGCTATAGTGATTTCTTTATTTATCCTCCAATGTCATGTACACTTGCTTGAATCAATTGAGTCAATCTGCCATGCTGAATGGCTGAACGCTTTTTAAGCCAATACATTAAAATGGAGAGAGTAATTTTAAATCTTCATCTTTATATAGTTGCTTTTTGTCATTTACTTAGAACTGTTTTCTTTGGACTTTAACCAATCATAAACTCGGCTTCCTACATGCTCATTCTATCACTAAGAATTACATGGCATGTCAGTGATAGAATTTCTTGTTAAAAAACTGTGGTGATAGCATTTTATTAGTATTTTTCAAAGCATATTTTATGACTAAACCACATTCTGTTTTACCTATCAAAAAGAAAAGAAAAAACATTAGTATTTCTTTTGTTTTTAAGCATTTTTTTTTTGCTCTGCTTCAATGCCGAGGTAGTAAGACATGAGCCCAATGTCGCCATCTCGAACCTCTTCACATCTATTTCCTTAAACTCGCTAAACCTAAGCTTGATTGCTATTCGTGAAGATCAAGTCATCTACATACAAGCACACAATCAAAATATCACCATTTTGATTTTAATAGATGTGTGCTCATTTGCATAATTTCGATGAAAATTTCTTTCTTGGAGATACTTGTCAATTCGAGTACTCCAAGCTCTTGGAGCTTGCTTCAATCCATAGAGTGTCTTCTTTAACTTTAAAATCTTATCTTCTTTTCCCTTTACTTCATAGCCTTGTGGTTGATCGATGTAGACTTCTTCTTCAAGGACTCCATTCAGGAAGGCAGATTTCACATCCATTTGATGTATCCTCCAATTATTTTGTGCTGCCAAGGAAATAATTAGTCTAATAGTTTCTAACCAAGCAATAGGACCAAATACCTCATCATAGTCAATGTCGGCTCTTTGGTTGTAGACTTTTTCCACCAATCTTGCCTTATGTCTTTCGACTTTTCCTTTGGCATTTTTCTTTGCTTTGTACACCCATTTCACACCGATCGCCTTGTGTCCTTTTGGAAGTGAATCTAACTCCCACGTGTCATTCTTCTTTATCGCCTTTATTTCTTCATCCATAGCGCCTTTCCACTTCTTGTTTCCCACTACTGAAGTTCAGGCTCACACCCAAGAAAGAGGAAAAAAGAGAAAAAGATTTTCTGATTTTAGTTACCTCATAAAGTCTCTCCAGAAGCCCTGCGTGAACTCTTTAACTTAAGATTCCATCTCTCGAGTACTCAAGTAGCCAGAAATTGGTGGGGTAGTAGACTCCTCTCTTGCCTACTCTATCCTTGGATGCTCTATATCATCTTCTTCGAAGTATGGAAGGAAGTTGTAGTCTTCATTCTGTTGTCCCTAATCCCATTCTCCTTCATCGAAAAGTACATCCTCGAATCGAAGGATTGTCTTCCATTAGTAGATTATAAAGCTTAAAGCCTTTAGAGTTCGCATCATAACCAATTAAGATGTATTTCTGGATTTTATCATCCAGCTTACTTCTTTGCTCATCAGGTACGTGCACATGAGTGATGCTCCCAAAGATTCTTAGATGGGAAATGTTTGGCTTCCTTCCACTCCATGCTTCTTGTGGTGTTTTTCCCCACATGCTTCTTGTCGGAGATTGGTTGGATAGATAAATTGCACATGCAACTACTTCTGTTCATAACTCCTTTGGAAGTCTCTTACTTTTGAGCATGCTTCTCGCCATTTCAAGGATTGTTCTATTCTTCCTTTATGCCGCTCCATTTTGTTGAGGGAATCTTGGCACCGTCAGGGGTCGTCGAATTCCATGATCTTCACAATACTTTTGAAATATGTTTGATGTGATTTCTCCTCCATGATCTGATCTCATAGCTTTGATCCGAGGCTACTTTCCTTTTCAACAAGGGCTTTGAACTTCTTGAAATTTTCAAATACCTTCGATTTCTTTTTCAAAAAATACACCAATGTTTTTCTTGAAAAATCATCTATGAAGAGAAGGAAACGGTTACACTTACCGAGTGAGCTTGGCTTAATTGGACTACACACATCCGTATGTATGAGTTCCAACAGCTTTTGAGCTCTTGACTCGAGTGACGTGCCCAAAACTTGACACGTCGACCTTTTCACTATTCACATGTACCCATCTCAATATGCGTGCTAAAAACCTGACATATCAGCCTTGTATACTATTTACATATACCCACCTCGAAATGCGTATCAAAAACTTGACACGTCAATGGTTTACTATTCACATGTACCCGCCATGCATGCTTTTATTTTATATGTTAGAATAAAAATAACAAAATCACCACAACAAAAATGTATTGCATTTTCATAACTTGAAGTCTTGAAAGGTTAGAGTACACATTATAAATTATTTAAGAACTTCTCAAATTTTAGCTTTAACCAGAAAATGGAATAATAAGATTTTGATTTGCAAAAAATTTATGACATGAAATCCTTTCTAGGCACAAAAAAAGTTTAAATATTTAAGCTAAAATTATCAAAACAGATACAAAGATTTTGGCTTTCAATGAGTCGATCTAAGCGGTGATAAATTTTTATTTCTTTATTTATGGTATGATCATAGCTTAAAAGTTTTATTTCAATTTGTTATCAAAAAAATAAAAAAGTGAAATATTTGTAACTAAAGAAAGAAAAAATAAATAGACTTGAAAGAGAGTTAGTTAGAGCAGCTCTAATCGGAGCATCAAACAAGTCATCAAATTGACTAACTGTTAATTTGATGCCTCAATATACTTTTTAAGGTCTCCAATGCAAACATTAAATTGAGGCATCAATTTGATGACTTAAGCCTCTGGATGCAAATATAACTCTGAAGGAGAGAGAAAGCCAGAGACATCAATTTTGTGGCAGGTCACCAACGGCTCTCTTCAATAGTCATTTTTTCTTCAACGACTATATTCAATTCTTTAAATAATCTTCCAAACCGGAAAATAGTTCTTCCTCTCTATTTTAAATTTTGATTACTTGGGTTGGAATGCATCATTTTATTGAAGTATGAAATGGGACATCAAAGTACAAATGGGGCATTAAATGATAAATTTAATACTCAATTTTGATGTTTTCATTGGAGTTGCTCTTAGACTTTAGACTAGAGCTAGCAATTTGAGCTCAACCCGTTCGACTAACCGAAAATTAGGGTCAAGCTATGCTCTAATTCTATTGGCTCAAAAAAAAACCTGCCAATTTGCTCCTACTTAATTGGCCCATTGGATCAATCGGAACTGATCAGCTTGCACGGGGTTTGCTAAAACAAATAAACCCTTATTTATGGTTATCCAAACATTCCAATTTCCAAACCCTACTTTCCTTTTGGTTTTTGGCTTTTTGCAAAACCCCGAGCTCTTTTTCTTCTCAATTCTTGCCATAGGCCTCCAACGGACCAGCTCCTCGACGACAATCCTCGATATTTATTAATATTTTGTCTAAACATTATTTTTTTTATCTCATTTTGATTTTTTTTTTTTATTGAATAACAACAGAGAAAAAAACTATTTTTAAATCCTAGGACCTGGTAAAGTTTTTTTTTTTTTTTAGCTTTTGGTGGGAATATTTTAAAAAAATGTAAACTAAATTTGAAAATAATTTGTGAATTTATAATATATAAATATATATATATATATATATATATATATATATATATATATATATATATATATATATATATATATATATATATATATTTAAAAAGGAAGAATTCACAACCAAATACGTAATGCATGAATGTTTAACTGGCACTTGGGGCGGTACATGAGTACATCTCGGCAAACCTTGTCTGCGGTCAGTATTTTCTTCACTCTCTCCGAATGATACCATCCTCTTCGTTCCTGAGAGAACCTTGAAACAAAAGAAACATGGCTTTCGGTTTCATCTCAACTGTCTTTTTTATTTCTGAACATGCCAAATTTTACATCAATCTAGTGAAGTACTTACATTAGGTTATCCTGAAGCTTTTTTTCTTTCCCTATATTTTCATATTAATGAAAAGCCTGAGATTCAGTAATTTATTTTTTCTCTCTTTTATACATTTAGTTGTTGTCTAGTTTTTTAGATGGTCCTAAGTTAGGGTTTATTGGAAGTCTTTGTAGATATCTCCCCTTCTTATTGTTTAAGCTTTATTTGGTAGTTCTTTTATTCAATTAATGATGTTTTGAGAAGGATTTATTGGACGTAGCTGCGGATATTTCATACTTTTAGTTTTTGTCTAGTTTTTTAGATGGTCCTAAGTTAGGATTTATTCCTTTCGTATGTGGATTGTTCTTATTTCATCTAATTGATTGAGCATTTGAAAGCTGTGTTTATGTTTCAATGTAATGGATTCAACTACTTCTAGAAACTCCTATGTCTTTCATCTAATTCTGTGGTGATTGGCTGCACCCTAAACTCCATATCTTTATTAGATCGTCCTCATGCACATAATCAGAAATGGGTATTTCTTGAATTCAGTTTGTTATATGTATTCATTCTGAAAAAATTGTTGTAAATGAAACCTGCCAAAATGTTCGTAGTGGGAGAGGATGCTTAGGTCTGGTTCCATTTTTGAAATTGCTGCGGTTCTCAAAACAAGGAAATTAAGAATAACTTGTTTGATTCCAAGTTTTTTTTTGTTATGAAAAACATAAAAAACACAAAAAACACTTCTTTAAGATAACAAGAACAATAAAAACACCATTAAAGCCAAAATCGTTTTTAAGAATAGCTTTTTGAAAAACAGGAACTAAACAGCTATTGGGGCCTACTCGCTTACAAACTGGTTGCAAAATCTTTGTGATGTTTTTAACATCATGAGACCTTTTTTATAATTATGTGTGGAATGGTCGCACTCTCGATCCAAGTGGTAAATTGTTGAGAAGTTGCTCTAAGAGCCGCTTCGCTATATTCATGATCTGCTACCATTACCGTATTTAAATGCATAGAAGATATTCAAAAACATGGCAAATAAGAGTAAGGGATTTTTTTGTTATGTCACATAGACTTGCTCATTTTGATGGAGATATGCACTAATGCTAATTCGACCTAACGAATTTTTTTTATTGTAACCATGACTTCAAAAGTGAGGGAAAAATCTTCCTGCTGTGCGTAACTGGGTGGTGATAGCATTTTATTAGTATTTTTCGCTTTTCTAAAGCATGTTTTATGACTAAACCACATTCTCGTTTACCTATCAAAAAAGAAAAGAAAAACATTATGACTAAACTACATCTTTCCATTAATGCAAGGATTAAAGGTGGAGTGAAGTACTCCCTGCTTCACTACCTACGTAACCCATGTGTATTTAAAGCACCGCAAAGCTTCAAGGGATAAGAGGGTGCGTTATCAATTTCTCATTTTAATTTCTTCGTTTTCATTGTCAGGGGTGCATTTTCATTTTTCGCTTTTAGTTAAGGTTATTTAGCTCAGGATATATCTACTACGAAGCAAAAGAAGTTAAGGTCATGTGCTCGGTTGCTCTTCAAGTTCCTTCAGATAGATGAGGAATTTAACATATTTGACTGTGGACCTATCTTGGTCCTTTTGTCTCTGGCCAAAAGATGTTCATTTCTTCCTTTTAACTTGGTTCCTAACGCTTTTTTTATCAATTTCTTTTTTAATTTGCTTTATTTATTTATTTGCCAATATTTTTGAACTTGACTACCTTAGGACTTAAGGTCACTATTTTCAACGGCTGATTTTTCATCACACCATCAATACAGTAATTATTATTTATAATAACTAGAGAAAATGTAATATTAGATCAATTAACTGAAAAAAAATCCAACTGTGTAACTCAATAGCTAGTTAATCTTGTTTCTTAAGATGCAAATTTCAATAACCCGAGGGATAGCTCAGTTGGTCTAAGGCCTTGGAATTTAACCCAATAGTCACCAATTCGAGTCCTCTTAGGGCCACTGTAGGTTTACTTGACCATTAACTTTAGGGTCTCATGGGATTATTCAAGGCGTGCGTGAGCCAGCCCCATCCACGCTATAGCACAGGCAAGGCAAGGAGCAAAATATGCAAAATTTCCAATGAGGAGACCCAAGAAAAGAGAGAAAGATGAGAGGTTCAGAGATATGTATGATAAAGAAGTGGAACTCGGGAAACTCCCGAAAGAACCCATAGCATATAGCTCATAATAACCAGCTTGCTGGTTCCAATTAAATTGGGTCTGGGTTTTACCGATGGTCCAAAATTTCTTCAAAATGCTTTAGTCATGGACTATTAATTTCTTCTATATTTAATTTTTTTATGTTTTATTTATATCGCATGAAGATGACACCCTAAGTGGTCGATGAGCTCCAATTTGGAGATGCAAAAGGTTTAAGAATACAATTAAGTTGTAGGTGCTTTCTTTTTCTTATATCATTTTTTTGTTAATTAGGGAAAACTGACAATATTCTCAGAGATTGGTGATTGCATTAATGAAATAGTGCTGCGTGGATTATTTTTATACACTAATACTCTAGAAGTTACTAGCTTTATGGCCCAATAGACTGCTTGAGCTGTGGTTTCACATAAGATGCACTCTAGTCAAATGTTCGGGGTCTTTTGGCTTCATTTTTAATATGTATCTACGATTCGAGAACATATTTTCACCTTTGTACCGCTTGATACCAATTTGATTTCGTGTCTCTGCTGGTCGTAGATCTACGGCCGCCTCGGAAATGGAGTCGTGATGTGCACTGTGAAATGGTTTGTAGATTGTTGTTTCAAGTAGAAAACAATGTAGAAGCCATTATAAATAATTATGTGTTTATGTTAATGAAACTCCTTTCTCTTTCAGATGATATTCTTCCTCGTTGTTACACTCAACTCTCTGGTACTCGAGTTTCCTAAAACACAGTACTGAAAGCATTTAAATTCTCTAGCATTCACATTGATTCTCCACAGGTTATTGTTTGGAAAATGTTTAAAAACATTTTGTACTTAAAAGTAATACAGATCTAAGGTGGAAATTTCGAACTTTTGAAGAATGCGGTGATAATCGTTTCATTTTCGGTTTGAAACGGAGGAGAAAATGATAGCCTTTACCATTACTAGTTATTAATCTAGGTTATTTGTTTTTGCTGTGTACCCTTTTACCATCTTCCCTTCACTTCATGTGGCCTGGGCTAAAAATTCGAGATGTATCGAGCCAATTCCAATCTCATTAGAAATAGAGACTCGATATTCCTTCTCAAGTATCAATCTTATCACGTCATTCAATTTGAAAAGATTTCCCGGTATTGTATCATGCTGGAAGGGAAGGGCATTTGATAGGATCAAGGTTCCAAAGGTCAAGTATATGTGGTGCCAATGTTGTTTGTAAGTGCTGATTTATAGATTATCTCCTGACTGCTCGATCCTTCACATTGTTTCTATAGGTTTCCTGAGTCGTGAGGTTGTATCTCCCAAAGAAAAGCTTTCACCGTTTCGCGTAAATACTCTTTTATTTGGGTTTTGATTGGCACAAATGGTTCAATTGGAAAAAGTTAATGATATAGAGCTATTATAATTATTTTCATCTCCTACTTCCATATTTATGCATATATACATGTGCTTATGTATGCATCCGACACGCTTCGATCTTCCATCACTTTGTATTTCGATACTTGACAATGGGAAGCCTCACAACTCTGTGTACCCTCGAATGGGAAAATGCTAAACTAAGAGGTGCTATCTAATTAGTTATTATGTTTTGTTCAGAACGAGACCATAGATAACCTGCATGGAAGGAAAAAGAGTAGAGTTTTATGCAAGCTAGATATTGAGAAGGCTTACAATCACTCAAATTGGATGCAAAAAATGGGTTTCAAGGAGAAATAGTCAAGGTGGATAAGGTGATGCATTTCCACCTCAATGTTATCTCTTTGATAAATGATAGCTTGTTTGGTTTCTTCCGTAACTCAAGGGGCTTGAGGCAAGGGACTCTTCTTTAGCCCCATTTATTTGTAATAGGGATGGAAGCTTTAAGCTATTTGATCAATAAAGTTGTGCTGAGGGGCTTTTTATTAGGATGCAAGGTTAAAGGAAAGAGGTGGGAGATGAAGTCAACACAATTTACTGGACACGATGACATGCTTGTTTTTTCGCAGCTTCTCAAGATGAGACGCCTCTTCGAGCTGATTGTTAATGTGGTTTGAAGTCATCTTAGATCGAGACTCAATCGATAAGAGTAAAGTCCTTTCTATGGGGGAGGGTTGGCACCCAAAGGTTTCATTCCTCGAACTTAGGTGTAGAATGTGTGTGTCGGGCTTCTCTTGTTTTTGGGCTTCCCTTAAGAGACTACATAAATTTGTGGTGGTGTGGGATGGGGTGGAGGAGAGGTTTCGAAAGAGGCTAGCCATGCAAAGTAAGCAATTTATTTCCAAATTATGGAGAATCATTCTCATGCGAAGCAAGCTGTCTTGTATGTCATATGCCCATTTACTTCATGTCTTCATTATGTCTAAGAAGAGTTATCAAACTAAGATTAGAGTAGATCCAAAGAGACTTCCTTTAGGGTGGGGGTCATTGGAGAGGAAGTCTCATTTTGTGAAGTGGGCGACTCTATGTTCAAAAAAGGAGGACAATCCTCATGCTTAGATATCTTCTACTCTCAATAAGGTCCTCAGGTAAATGACGGGTCGTTTCAGGAAGAAAACTAGAAAAGAGACCCTATGGAAGAAAGTTATTGGTATGAAGTTCGGTGAAGTAAGAATGGGAAAGGAGAAGCAAAGAGTAAAGTGTGGGGCTTTGGAAAGAAATTAGGAAGGGGTCCCTATTCTTTAGTAAAATCATCTTCATAGTGGATAATGGAAAAAGAGTGCATTTTCAGAAGGATGAGTGGTGTACGATGAAGTTTTATGTGTTGCTTTTCTCTTCCTTATATGCCTTGGTAACCTTAAAAGATTTTTGGGTTGGAGGTTTGGGATTTAGTGGTATATGTGTGGAGTTGGAATCCTCATTATCGTAGGTCATTCAATGATTGGGGAATGGAGAGATTCATTTTGACTTTATAGGGAAAGAGGGTGGTTTCCAATTGGGAGGATGGAATGCTTTGAAAAGAGTTTAAGGATAGGAAATTTTTAGTCAAAGCTTTGTCGTTTTACAGAGTATGGAGATACAATTCCATTTTTCTTGTGTGTCACTATTAAAGTGGGGTTCATCAAGCCAGAAGTTTTCAGGGTCAAGCTTTAACCTTGGACCACTAAAGAAGAGGGCATTCTTCCTAATAGATTTTACCTTATTGTATCAAGAAGAGCTCATTGATCATATTTTATTGCACTAAGGGTAGGGTGTTGTGGGTCTTCTCACTATTAGTTAGGATTTTCTTCTCGATCGACATGGCTTTTTCAGGGGCAAGAGTCGTAGGAAAGGTTTCGAGGTGTTTCAATTTCAGGCCTTGTGCATGGTTCGGGAAGGAAAGAAATAAAATCGCTTTTGATAATGAGGAGCTTTCAATCCAAAGGATGAAAATTATTTGCTCAGAATTATCGGGTCTTGATCTAAGTTGTGTATGGATGAAGACTTATATCTTAATCAACTTTTTTATCGGGTCAAGAGTAAAATGAATGAGGGTGAGGTTTTTTTATACCTTTATTTTTCTCGCTTCTAGCCTTTAGGCTACTTTTTGTATAGTCCATATATGCATCAAGCTTAGCTTTTTGGTGCCTTTTTTTCTTTGTTTATTTAATTTGTTATAGCATATATCTATTTTACATATAGAGTTGTAACCTATTAGGACACTTGTCTTATAGAGTTGTAATCTTTTAGGAATGTTAGATTATCTTTTGTATATTTATATATATATTCACAATGAATAAATGAAAAACACAGAGAATTCTTTCCACCAACTCTTCCTTGTTCTTTCACGGTATCGTGAGCCTAGGTTCTGACACAGAGCTTTTTCAATACACAAGAGAAGGAATGAGGGGTGTTTTTGAGACACCTAGTTTGATGGCATGTGAATCAACATCGCCGACAGGGGAAGAAGCGTCGGCCGCCGACGACTCAGGCCACCAAGTCTGGTGACCGAAACCCTAGTGCGTGATGCTCACATGCCCATATGGCAATTCTGCTCTGTGGCACACGCGCGTGCGTGGAGAGCCCAATCCTCTTCCGAAAACCACTATGTGGTGCATCTCTCTCACAAGGATTGATTGGTGTGGTTTGTGGTGCTAGATTCCAACTATTTTGGGGATTTCTAAGACTTTTTGTTGTGGGATCCAAGGTTTTTTGAGAATCCTGTCCTGATTGATTTAAAGGTGTCCTTCTGGGCCTCTAATTTCTCGTCTTTGACTTCAATGAGTAGCCCGCACTTTTAAGATAAGAAGCCTGTTCCGGCGCCTGAAGTGGTCCCAATGATGTCTAAAATCACGAAGAACAAACTGATTGGTCCCAATTACACGAATTGGAGTAAAACAATCCGCCTCTACTTACGGAATATTCGTATGGCCAGTCATCTTGATAAGGACCCTCCTATTGGTGATTCGAAAGACCGATGGCTAGAGGATGATGCTTGTCTCTTCCTACCAATTCGTAATCCATTGATGGAAAAGTACTCACCCTCATTAATCAATGTGAGCTCATAAAGAACTAATGGGATATTTGGAGTTTGTGTATTATGACAAAGGGAATATTTCTCGTATGTTTGATGTATGTAGAGTCTTTTATCTCACTGAGAAACAAGATTGGTCCCTCATAGAACTCTTCATGGACTAGAAAAAGACATGAGGAACTGAATACACTACTACCATTTAGTCCCTGTAAAGAGAGAAAAGGGAGAATCCCTAATTTTTATTATATTCACAGAAAAAACTAACTCCTACATTACATATTGGACTTATATATATATACATGCTCATGGGACCCATAATACAGTGAGAAAATAAAAGGAAAAAACTGTACAATATGTAACACTCCCCCTCAAGGTGGAGCATATATGTCATATGCACTAAGCTTGTTACAAATTTATTTAATTCTAGGACCTCTGAGAGATTTAGTAAATATGTCTGCTAGTTGATCATTTGAATTGACAAAACTAGTAACCACATCCCGATGCGATCTTCTCTAATGAAGTGACAAATAACTTCAATGTGTTCGGGTCCTTTCATGGAAGATCTGATCGATGCACATGCAAAGCAGCTCTTCGTTATCACGCATGAGCTTCATCTGTTCATCATTTTCCAAATCTCAACTCCTGCAGGCGTGTCTCAGCCATATAAGTTCACATGTCAAGCAGAGCCATAGCTTCGATACTCTAGCTTTCACGCTAGATCTCAAGCCAATTACATGTTGTTTGTTTCTCTACTTTCCAAGATATTAGGTTACCACCAATGAACACACAAGACTCGGCAACGTCATCTCAGGTGAGCCACCACCAAACTGTAACCAACAACTCGTATGACCTCTATTCTCAGACAACACACCTCACCTGGTGAACTTTTTGATATATCAAGAATGGATTACGCATCCCAATGGCTAATACATGGTTATCGTAAGAATTGACTAACAACACTCACAGGGAAAGGAAATTGTCCGCCGAGTAATCAGGAGGAGTTCAGCTATCACGAAATGTCGATATTCTCCTGTGATCTCCTAAAGACTCCCCCCTGCCTCACAAGTTTGACATTGATCCATAGAGTGCCCAACGGCTATTACCTAACATACCGGTTTCTTCCAAGATGTCTAAAGCATACTCATTGGAAAGGATTACACTTAACCTGATCGAGCCATTCCCACCCTCATAGCACTAGCTTCCCAAGTCTTTGGGCCTCCGAAAGTAAAAGGTGTTGCTTTAGTTTCTGAATACCATCCTGATCACTTCCTGTAATGATGTTGTCCACATAAACAACAAGATAAATACACTGCCCAAAAGAGTTATGATGATAAAAAACTAAATGGTCTGTTGTACTGCGAAACATGCCAAATTCTTGAACTAAAACGACCAAACCATGCTCGAGGAGATTGTTTCAAGCCATATAGAGAACAACGTAACCTGCACACTAAACCAGACTCCCCCTAAGCAACAAAACCAAGTGGTTGCTCCATATAAACTTCCTCGGCAAGATCACCATGAAGGAAGACATTTTTAATATACAACTGATAAAGTGGCCAAGAAAACACATGCTGCCAGCCTAAGGGAGTAAGGAGTAGAAGGACATAGCAATCTTGGCAACCGGGGAGAATGTGTCACCATAATCAGAACCATAAACCTGAGTATATCCTTTAGCAACCAAGCGGGCCTTAAGGCGATCAACCGACCATCAGACAACCTAAATCAAACCCAACGGCAAATTAACTCGGGAAACTTACCAAATGTGGAAAACAACAAGATCCTAAGTGCTAGTTGAGTGCAAAGCGGCCATTTCATCTACCATTGCCGTCGCCAAATGTGGGAAAGAGCCTCAATAAAAGTTCTAGGAAGAAACAGAGGATATAGCGTAAACAAATATAGAGTAGGTGAAGATAATCGATGGTAACTCAAAAAATTGTCAGATGAGGATTGCCAAGAGATCTAAGCATCTTCTAAAGAGCAATGGGTAAGTTATCAATAAGAGGCAGAGCTAGGGTAGGAGAAGTTGAAGGGATAGGAAGTGAGTCAACAAGTATTCAAGAGGTTGGGTGAGGAACAACGAACTAAGTGATCCCACAACGATAAACCCGGGGCTGCCTAGAAGGTACATCATCAAATATAGGCTGAGATGATAGGGAAGGGGTATGACTCTTCGCAATGGTGAGAGAGACTAGGAGTCCTCGAAGAAGGGTGAGTCCCCTCACAGGTGACATCAAGAGAGAGAAAGTATCAATGAGTCCGAGGGGAATAACAATCACAACCCTTCAAGCTCCGGGAGGCACTCCTAAGAGGATTTATACTTCGTGGCTTCAGAAAGCTTGTCTTGTCTTGAACAGAGAATATGAACAAAGCAAGTACAACCAAAGACACGAGGAGGAAATGAAATAGCGGTTGGTCAGGAAAAGAAGTGAATGAGGGAAAATCAACATGTAACACAGACAGGCATACACCAATCAAATAACAAAGTTATAAGAACAACGTCCCCCCAAAAACGAAAAGAAACACAATAATGGAGGAGGAGAGTACGAGCTACCCCATTGGTGACGATTCTTACGTTCAGCTACCCCATTTTGTTGAGGCATGGTGCACAAGAAGATCAAGGAAGGATCCTACGTCGGGACATAAATGAAATAAAGGGTGCAGAAAAATATTCCCTGGCATTGTCACTACGTAACACACGAATAGAAATATTGAATTGGGTCAGAATTTCAACATAAAATTTATGGAAAATAGAATATAACTCAGCTCGATTTTTCATTAAAAATAACCAAGTACATCGAGAACATCAATGAAAGTGATAAAATACTGAAATCCTAAAGTAGACGCAGTCCAATATGACCCCAACATCGCTGTGGACAGTCTGTGCGAGATTTGCCCGATTATTCAAACGCTTTGGGAACGAGACATGAGTATGTTTCCCAAGCTGACAAGACTCACACGCAAGTGATGACAAAGTAGAAAAACGAGTGACCATCTTTTGAAACTTAGAAAGACTAGGCACCTTAATGATCGTGGATGAGGAGAGGAGCATCAGTGGAAACGCAAATTGCAGGAGATGAATACAAGGTGAGGTGATAGAGGCCTCAGACTCCACGTCCGATGCCAATCGCCTTCCCTGCATCTGGCCCCTGTATACAAATTTAAGGAAAAATAATGAGCAAAGATGGGTAATGAGGATTTTAAGGATGGAAATAAGATTAGAGGGACACTTCGGAGTATAAAGGATAGAAGTGAGAGGTGGGTAAGGGAGAGGATGTGCCAAACCAATACCTTTAGCCACAATTTGAGAACCATTAGTTAAGGTAACAATAGGTAAAGTAGGAGTAGTAGTAAGAGAAGGGAAAAGATCTTTATTACCAGATATGTGATCAGAAGAACCAGAGTCTAGAATTCAGGGTCCAAGAGAAGAAGTATGAGGCGCGTGCAGGCATTACCGGGCCTCACAACAGATGCAAACGTATCGACTGCCACCCGACAGCGAAGATGGTCATCATACTCACTGTCAATGGGGGGAATACCGTGAGATGTGGAGGAGCTCGAGTCCGGGGCTGGCTAAGAATCGAATCGAAGATCGGGCCACGTGGCAAAGCAAGGAGACAACGATCACGGTGGCTGCTTATTGCACAGGTGCAAGAGGACGTTTGTCCTCTACTGCCAGTTACTCACGGCCTTTCCCCGGGTGCTAGTTTGACAAACTAACACAAAAGAATCTGAAGTGCTATCAGATGGCAAAGTCTGAGTGGAGGAGATACGAAGGAGGCAAGCAAACACATCATCCAAGGATGGGACTGATGGACTACCAAGAATCTGATCTCAAACGGTCTCAAGATCCGAACGGAAGCCAATAAGAGTAAGGACCATGAAGAACTTGTCAATCTTTTTTTGTTGAGCCCCAACATCACTAGTAAGAGGCATCAGTGTCAAGAACTCCTCCTTAAGAGAGGCAATCTGACCAATATAATTAGATAAATCCATGTGCTATTGTCGGATATTGACAATAGCAAGCCACCTATAAAGGAAGCCTGATATCGGCTCCATATAACTTTTGCTCGATTCCAAACTTGTAACATGTTTTGTAAGCCCGAAGATGAAGCAAAATTCTTGGATCAAACCGACGCTATACGCTACATAGTTGTACATCTATTTTCTTCCATTGCACCTTGTCAACATTAGGTATAGCATCCTCCAGTGTAATAAGATGATCCTCATAACTTTGTCCCATGAACTAGAGTTCCACAGAAGCTGACCATAAAAGATAATTCTCACTACCAATCAATTTTTCTGATGTGATAGTAGGAGATCCAAAGATAACAGATGTAAAAATAGGATTTTGAGTTGCCATATCCACTTAACTAGAGATTGAATCACGTTTGGATTGAAGAGAGCCCTAATAGGAGGGCGAATCACGGCTATGGAATTGGAGATGAAGAAAAGTGACCCAACCGAGGAAGAGCGACTAATCTGAGTGCGGCAAAGCCAAATGGGCAAAGGTGGATATGAGGGTCGGGGAGGACCGTCGAGGGATGGATCAAGAAGACAGAGTCGGATGACCGAGATAGAATTCGCCATCGAAGCGGATTAATGCCGCCAACACGCCAATGGGCGTGTGGAAGATAGGCCACCGGAGAAGAGTGGCGCATGACCCGTGAGAGTCAAGGCGCTTTCCTACTGGGCTTCTCCGACGTAAATCGGCTCAGGCGCCGTAACTGAGGTTTTCGACGGGAGAAGAGTCATTTAAAGTCACCGACGGCAAGGAGATCCAACGGCGGGGGCAGCGACGGAGGGTTCTGGAAGGAGAATAAAGTGACCTAAGGAAACACTGATTTATCGTAAAACAGTTTTCTCTTTCCGCTCGATACTCATGTGAAAAGAGAAAAGGGGAATCCCTAATTTTTATTATATTGGGTTTTAAAAAACTTAACTACTACATATATATATATATATATATATATATATATATATATATATATATATATATATATATATATATATATATATATATATATATATATATATATATATATATTTACTTCTGCTCATGGGACCCACACATAAGAAGAAAATAAAAGGAAAAAAACTGTACAATATCTAACAGTCCCGATGTGAAGGTTCAACAAGCTAAACAAGAAAATATGGCAGTGATGGGTTTCCTAGCCACACTCCTTTTGGAGTATGATTTTGTTAAGGCACAAATTTTGTCCAACCTTGAGATCCCATCCTTCCAAGAAACATTCAGCAGAATACTCCGCATAGAGACCTCCTCATCTACACCTCCTCCTTCTACCCAGACGAGCAGTACCCTTGTTGGTAGGAACAATGGTGAGTCAGAAAAGCAACAATACAAAAATAATGGTCCAGACGGTAACTCTAGAGGGACAAGCATTGGAGGAGTTGTTTGTTATTACTACCATAAGTCTGTCCATGTAATACGAGACTATAAGAAGCGGCAGAGTCGAAATCAAAGATTTCAGTCTGCTCATGTAGCTTCCTCTAATGAGACATTAGATCAGTAAGTTCAATTCACAGCAAAAGAATTAGTCAAGTTCCACTTGTACTCTGAATGGAAAGTCTCCATCTACTCTAATTACTGCTATTGTTGAGTCAAACAACCCGAATAAATGTCTTGTCTCTTCTTTGTCCTCTGAATGGGTCATTGATTTCGGAGTCACAGATCACATGATAGGTAATTCTAGCCTATTCTCTATCTTTCAGTCACAACCTTTCACTTCTACTGTCACTCTAACAAATGGGTCACAGTCATGTGTTCTTGGGTCAGACACAATTTTTCTCACTCCATCTCTCCCTTTGTCATCCGTCTTGAGTTTACCTAATTTCTCTTTTAATTTGATGTTTGTGAGCAAATTAACTCGAACACTTAAATGTTATATCTCATTCTTCCTTGATTTTTGTCTCTTTCAGGATCTTATGACGAAGTAGATTATTGGTAGAGGACATGAGTCTAGGGGTCTCTACATTCTTGATCATGCAATACCGAGACATGTCTCTTGTTCTGGAGTTACTTCACTATTTGAGACGCATTGTCTATTGGGCCACCCTTCTCTTCCCTTGTTAAAAAAGTTGTGTCCATAGTTTTCAAGTTTGTCGTCATTAGATTGGGAGTCTTGTCAATTTGCAAAGCATCATTGTCTTTCTTCTAGTCCTAGAGTCAATAAACGAGCTAGTGTTGCATTTAAATTAGTCCATTCAGATGTGTGGTCCAGTGTCCGCCAGTCCCCAACCTGCTTCGATACTTTGTCACTTTATTACGACATTCACGAACCGCTGGTATATATACGAAAACCGTCGTTATTTTCATTTTCGTGCCTTTTATGCTGAGATACACACTCAATTTCATGGTTTTATTCAAAGTCTAAGAAGTGATAATGCTAAAGAATATGTTTCAGTCATTCTTGCTTCACAATGGCATCCTTAATCAGACCTCCTGCATTGATGCTCCTTCCTATAATTGAGTGGCTAAGAGAAAGAATAGACACCTCCTTGAAATTTTCCGGGCTCTATTATTTCAAATGCATGTGCCCAATCATTTCGTCACTGCTGTTTCCATTGCTCGCGATTACTCAACTGACGCTTCCGCCTTGAATTGTGACACTGGCATCACATCATTTTTCCAAATAAACTCCTGCTTTCCTTATCGAGCCTCGAACATTTGGGTGTACCTTTGCTTTGTTCGAGATGTTTATCCCTACGTACCAAGTGTATTCTCCTCGTTATTCTCGAGTCTCAAAATGGCTATCATGTTATCATTTTTAGTCTTCGTGAGGGTATTTGGTTTTGGTTGATGTCACCTTTCTTGAGAATTTTATACTCTTACCTCACCCATTCTCTTTCCCGAACCTGCTCATGTCCCTGCTTAGGTAAAGCCTCCTATCACCTCAGTTCACACTCAGGCCAATACCCCGGGCCTCAAACCCCACCGCTGCTTCCGACATCGTATCTAGTTCTTAGTGATGATCTTCTTATTGCTCTTCGTAAAGGTAAACTGGCCAAGATGCTCATCCGCCTCCTCCTTGCTCTTATGACCACTGTCATCACATTCTTGTTCTTTATTTCAATCCTTGACTCTATTTCGCTGCTTTAACAAGGTTTCAAGCCCTTGTTTACCCTCGGTCATGAAGGCTATGATAGAAGAGATGGATGCTTTCGAATTTGACAATGGTATTTCGGGACTTGGTCTGCCACTTTACTAGGAAGAAAGCCATTGATTTTTGTTGGGTGTTTATAGCAATGGTTAATCTCGATGGATCCATTGCTCGGTTGAAAGTCTGCCTTATTGCTAAAGGGTATGCCCAGACCTATGGCATGGATTATTTTGACACTTTTTCTCTTGTTGCTAAAATGACATATGTTCGGCTTTTTCTTTTCCTAGCTGCCACTTATAATTGGAATCTCCACCAACTTGATATTGAGAATGTCTTTCTTCATGGTGACCTTCAGAAGGAGGTGTATATGGAGCAACCTCCAGGGTTTGTTGCTCAAGGGGAGCTAGGGAGGGTTTGTCGTCTTCAAAAGTCTTTATATGGTTTGAAACAGAGTCCATGTGTGTGATTTGGTAAATTCAGCAAAGTTGTTGAGGAACGGCATGCGTATGAGTAAATCTAACCAATTGCCTGCCTATAGAACTCTGGCTCAAGTATCATTTTGTCAGTAGTGTATGTGGATGATATTGTTATCACCGGGAGGACTTTAAAGGTATTTGGTCCTTAAGTCCTTTCTTCTAGAGCCAATTCCATACAAAGTGACTCAAAGAAATTGCCACTCTTCTGGGCATTGAAGTTGGCGCGGCTAAATACGGAATCTTCTTATCTCAAAGGAAATGGTGCTTAACTGCTGTTCGAGACTGAAAGCCAGGGTAAAACCATGTGCTCTCCTATGGTCTCCAAGTATACACCTTTTACTAGAGGCTAAACATTTGAGGATCTCGGAGAGATATAGAAGACTAATTGAGAAGCCTAATTGTTTTTATACATCAGTCTCTAATATTGCCCACTCAATGTTGTGTTTATATGTTCTTCTCCAACAATTAATCATTGGGCAGCTATATAACAGATTCTATGTTACTTGAAATGAGCCTCAAGACGTGGTATTTTATACATTAATCATGGGCATAATAGACTTGAGTGTTTCACGGATACTGATTGGGTAGGATCTAAGGAGGACAGGAGGTCCACTTTGGTGTACTATGTGTTTGTTGGAGGGAATCTAGTCTCATAGAAGAGTAAGAAACAGAGTGTTGTCTCCCGATCTAATGTAGAGTTTGCATATAGAGCGATGACACAATCCGTATATGAGATCATGTGGCTTCATCACCTCTTGATGGAAGTCGGCATTAAGATACCAGTCCTAGCAAAACTCTGGTGTGACAACCAATTTGCCCTTCATATTGCTTCTAATTCGGTATTCTATGAATGGACTAAACATATTGAAATAGATTATCATTTTGTTCGTGAGAAAATACAACTCAGCTTGATTTCTACAGGATATGTGAAGACTGGAGAACAATTGGGTGATATCTTTACAAAGGCCCTAAGTAGGGACAGGGTTAGTTATCTATGTAACAAGTTGGGCATGATTAATGTCAATGCTTCAACTTGAGGGGAGTGTTATAACATATATCTACTTTACATATAGAGTTGTAACCTATTAGGAAACTTGTCTTATAGAGTTGTAATCTATTAGTAAGGTTAGATAGTCTTTGTATATATATATATTCACAATGAATCAATAAAAAACACAAGGAATTCTTTTCTCCAACTCTTTCTTCTTGTTCTTTTCATAATTTAATATATCTTTCGTGCTTTTACCGCTTTTTTTTTTTTGACTTCAGAATTTTTATCTTCTAACTTATTGATTATAAAAGTTAAATCTCTAATTGTTAGTCACTCTTTGTGTGAGACATCAAATTACCAAGGCAATAACTCAATCAAAATTCTAAGTGTGGGCTGATCTTCTCTTATCAGGCGATTGATTCAGCCATGGCTCCAATCAAGGGGTAATCAACTGCAGATACAACAAATGCTCATACGCTGAAGTGGTTATCAATTTCCCCTCCAAGTCATTTTTATCCATTATTTTTTTGACAGTGAAAAAAAAATATAAATGGTGCTTCTCCAAATTATGTAACTGACTTAATCTCATTGTCTCAGTGTCTTCATCTCTTTCCCTTAAGTGCACATAGATGTGGCTCTTTCGAAGAGGCTGATCGAGAGATATGAAAAGCATATTTTCTCCATTTGAGGAAGATGGAGGTAACAAAGGGACCTTTGGGAGGGGTTATGTGGCAAGACCTAAAAATCAAGTACTCCATTGATTAAACCCCCATAGCTACAGTAAGGGAGGGTGAGGTTTCCTCTGGGCTCTATGTCGGGTCATTGGTTTTTCACATTCGGAAAGGGTTGTTTTAGGGTGTTAAGGCAGCTACACATAGTTTTGGTTGTTAGAGTTGAGGGTTTGTTTCTTGCTTTTCTCTTTCTCTTCTTGTAAGCTTTGGGCCCTTTTTTATACTATGTGTATACTTCGATTCGCCTTTTGTGCTTTTATTATACTCTCCTATTTACCTATAAACCTATACATATTGCTCTTTCTGTTTCCTTTGAAGAATTTCCCAAAAGAAATTTATGTAGTGTGGGCAGTGTTGGGGTTGCATAGTGGGTAGATGATGAAATGCAAAGTCATTGGTTTCAGATGAGTGAACTTAATTTAGAATGGGTTAATTTTGTGACCATTTGAGTCATGACAATTCTTTCCTGCAATGTAGACCTACAATAGTCTCTTTTGAGGGTCAATTCTTTTTTCATGTCTTCTAGTGTTCTTTGGTTTTTCTTGGGGCCGCTTAGATATCATTGCAGGATTAGTCTAGTTCATTAATCATAACCATGCCAGCATCTAACTTCAATGCCACTTTCAGGTTGATTCACAAACATCTTCACTCCAAAGGATTCTCGATATTGACTTTCATGTTATGCTTGTGTCTATTAGCATGAGAAAGTTGAGGCCTCGATATGAATGATGATAATCATGACATGCGAACATGCATATTAATGCTTGTGGACAGGCAACATAATAATAGACATGCCACTTCCCAGGCTGGCACATTGTTTTTGTGTGCTATCTTGAATAATTTTTCCTTTAGTTTCGTCATATCAAATGATATATCTGACCCTATTTGTCATCTTCCTCTTTTCAGGTCATTAGGCATTTTGATGGATGCAACGCTGACCTGGTTAGGCAACATACATTGTTTTCAACTCCTTGGTTTATGCTTATGTTTCTAGCAAAGTTCGCTTGTTTTTCCCAAGTTTATCAGCCAGAATATATGCAAGCACCGGGCTTCATGACATATGAATTTGTCCACCCCCAACTTATTCTCAGAGCGTAATTGCTTTAGGTTCCTTGTAAACTAACCAAAGTCTCTTATAAGAGCAAGTCAAAGATTATATGATTTTATAGCAATTACCCGATATAGATATCAAGATGCAATGTGCGATATACCACTCTTCGCCTTTGCCTGTGTAAACAATCCTAAATTCAATGTCAGAAGGGAAAAAGTGACAATTATAATATCTAAGATCTAAGTTATGAGGTCTGGGCAGTGTTTTATGTTGTGGTTTGTTTCATTCCTAAAGGCACATATATTTTGTTGGACGCTTTTGGGGTTGTTTGTTTTTGTAAGTCTTAAAGCAACTTACTTGCCTTAAAATCCAAGGTAAAGATAAAAAGTATTTACTTTTTCAGTAAGACAACATTGTGTTTGATCATTTAAAAATGGTCAAGTCTTCAAGCAACTTGTTTTAAAACCTTATTAAAATAAGAAAAAGAAGAACAACAACTTAATACTCTAACACTCGTAAATACTAGTTTATAAAAAAACATCAAGTAACATCGGGCTAGACTTTAATTAAGATTTATTTAGATTCAAAACAAAAAACAAAGCTTTCTATGGTAGCCATACGAGGACTGTCAATTCTATAGTGACTGCAGCATTCATCCTTCCATTTCATATAACGGTTATTACTTGGTCATGAATTTGTGTTGTTTTCCAGGCAATATGAATTATTTGAATACCAATAGCAGGTAAAAAAAATTCATCCAATTCCGACTCCCGAATATGGAGTTCCAGTTCAAAGAGTACGTTTCAACTTAATCATTTATAACTTTCTCAAAAGCATTAGTAGATGTTATAATTTCATTAACTTATGCTTTCTCCCAAACCTATTTATATAAGCTTGTTTTTTTAATTTCTTATTTATTTTTACTAATTTCAATTATACCCTACCCGAGTTTGCTTCAATTCATTATTTTTTCTAATTATTTAATGATATATATTAAAAATATATATATAATTACCTATTCTATTCACATTTAATGAATACGTGGCAAAAACTTGGTTAGGGTAATTCATCCAAAACTAAAACCTATTGGGTGGTGGGTGAACCCCGAGGAGTGAATAAGTAAACTCGGGTTAACTTATGCTAACTCGATTTTAGTGGATAGAAGAGTGCTTCAAAATAAAAGTGTTTTACTTTAGGGGAGATCAATGAAATAATGGTTGATCGTTTTTCTGTTTACGATGTTAGTGAATTAGTGAAAGCCGGGTTTAGTGAATAGTTAAATAATGAGGT
Organism: Tetrastigma voinierianum; assembly: GCA_016808115.1. Lineage (NCBI taxonomy): Eukaryota > Viridiplantae > Streptophyta > Magnoliopsida > Vitales > Vitaceae > Tetrastigma > Tetrastigma voinierianum. The sequence goes on along the minus strand of JAEQBH010001568.1, from coordinate 105,493 downwards.
AGTGACTAGTAAATAGTGAAATAGTGAAATATTGAAATATTATAATATTCACGTGTACCCGCCATGTATGCTTTTATTTTATATGTTAGAGAGTAAAAATAACAAAATCACCACAACAAGAATGTATTGCATTTTCATAACTGGAAGTCTTGAAAGGTTAGAGCAACTCCAATGGGAGTTGCCAAAAATAGGGTATCAAATGCCATTTTATAATCCTTAATAGTATTTTGGCACATTTGAACAGTGTTTTTGCTTCAATGGTAGGTATCAAAATGGGATATCATTTTAATAATTCAATGTTTTTTTATTAAAAAATATAATTAAACTTAACGGTTATATTTTAACGAGTATATTTTTCATAATGATCACAATTTAACGGATATATTTGTAGAGTAACACTTTAAATTTTAAATTTCAAATTTTGTCCGCCGAAATTCAAATTTCAAATTTCAACCGTTGAAATTCAAATTTGAAAATTTAACCGCCAAAATAAAAATTAAAAAAAGTATAATTCGTCTATAAATATTATAATTTTTCTCATGTTTTTTGTGAAACCCCGAGAAAATCTAATTTTCTGGAAAATGGCAAAATGGTAATTTCGGTCAAAATCCGGAATTTTTCTAGATCTCGGATGACGAAATGAACTTCACCGTTGGAATCGTCTCGCGAAATCTAGCTACCACGTCGAATTTCACAAATTCGAGACTAAGGCTTGTGACCAAGCCGATGCAAAGAAGCGTGAGCGGAGAACACTTACGATTTTGAGTGACTCACGCATGTCACGTGGTCGTGCTGAATCAACTTGAGCTCAAGTGTGGACTCCACATGGATACGTGTGGCAACACATGATCGAGGAAATCCAAGGTAAATGGATAAGGTGATAAGGGTAATCCAAGGAACCACTTAGAATTGAACAAGTGGCAAGGAAAGGACATCTCACTGATTTCTATCTTCTCCCCAAACCTAGCAGAGAGAGAGGGAGGAAAAAGGCAAACCAGATTTGAAAAGAGAGAATTTGTGAGAGAGACTCCACCTCTTCAAATTCCCTACGATCTGACCTAAGGGTTTTAAGCGAGCAAGATAAGACACTACTAAAAATAACCGTGACACCAACCAAATTACCGACCTAAAAAATTGGTCGGTAATTACCGACCAAATCACGACCATTTAGAGACCAAAAGGGTTTGTCAAAAATAAATTTCGACCAATTTTCCACCAAATACTCGACCATAATTACCGAATTGGGCATTTGTCATAAATTGTCTCAGAATTAGGCTGAAATGGCGCTAAAAATAATTTCCACCAATTACCACCAATTAATCCACCAAAATAAATTTACATGAAAATGGCTCCAGAACAAAGCACCCAAAAAATTTTAACCTGTTAATTACCGACCAATTATTTGGTCGGTAAATGGTCGGTAATTACCACCACCTCGACCAATTAAAAGACCAAAAATAAATTAACATTAAAATTGGTCTGCGAAATCGTATTTTAATTACCGACCAAATATGGCTCCAGAATGGCCTGTGAAGCCCCTTAAATCAGAAGTTTTCGATCCTCGTCCATCCACCGCCCGGTAATCCGCGCTAGGGCTTCTGAGTTCGCACCGCTTTTGCCACTTCGAGTTCAGACTGCTTTTTGCTAACCTAACCTATTTCTTCATATTGCAAGTCTTCTACCCTTTCGCTTGTTCCACTCCGCCGGTTCTTTATTGGGTATGCCGTGTTTTTGATTTACGCTTGGTTAGTTATTTAGCTAAACCTTTGGTCGTTCCTCCCTTTGTTTTCTCGGGTTTTGTTTAAGGTTTCCTTGATTAGATGTCGGGTAACCTGATCGCTAACTGTGCCAATGTGTTCGGGATGATAATGAACCATATTTGAAAGTTTACTCATTTAGCCAATTTCTTTGTTTTCGGTTTATAACAATGCTTCGCACCACCACCACCACGACGCCCCACCTCCTCTCATAATCAACACTATCTCTCTTTAACGCTTACCTTTATTTCTTTCTTCATTCTTTTTTAACTTCTATTTTCATGGTTCATAAATGGGTTAGTGTCCACTACTTGTGGCTCTGTATTTGAAGCTCACTGAACCGTCGCTGTTTGGGAGCTTTGCCACTCTGCTTGCTGGGTTTTCATGGCGCATGGGAATAATATCAGAGGCGGTCTCGAGCCATGTGAAATGCCGCACTTCTCGGGCCCATTGGGTTGTCTCCCGAGAAAACTCAAGGGAAAATGGGAGCACAAGGGATTATGATGTTTGTTTATTAACCGTATCAATGAGAAGTATAAGAGAATTTGGAGATGGTCTCGCCGGTATGTTCGGGGGAATTGGCTATAGAAAGTTAGGTTCTTTTAATGCTATAATCGATTTCTTTTATTTATCCTCCAATGTCATGTACACTTCGCTTGAATCAATTGGAATCAACTGCCATGCTAAAATGGTCGGAACGCTTGTCATTTACTTAGAACCGTTTGCCTTGGACTTTAGCCAATCATAGAACCTCGCTTCTCTCAGGTGTATTCATTCTATCACTAAGAATTACATGGCATATCGCTGATAGAATTTCTTGTTAAAAACCTGGTGATAGCATTTTATTAGTATTTCTTTTGTTTTTCAAACATATTTTATGACTAAACCACATTCGCTTTACCTATCAAAAGAAAAGAAAAACATTATGACTAAACTACATCTTTCCATGAATGCAAGGATTAGCAGGAGGAAGTATTTCCTATTTCACTACCTACAAAACTGCTCGGTATTTAAAGCACGGGCAAAGCTTCAAGGGATAAGAGGGTGCGTTAGCAATTTCATTTTAATTTCTTCGTTTCATTTCGGTGCATTTTCATTTTTCGCTTTAGTTAAGGTTGTTTAGTTTGCAGGATATCTACTACAGGAAAGCAAAAGAAGAAGGTTAGCGTGCTTGAAGCGCCTTCAAGTTCCTTCAGATAGATGAGGAATTTAACATATTTGACTGTGTGACCTATTTCGGTAAATGTTCTCAGGCATGTTTGCTTTAGTTATTTATTTGCCAATATTTTTGAACTGGACTGCTTATTAACCCATGAAAGGGACTTAAGGTCATTATTTTCAACTGCTGATTTTTCATCACACCATCAATACAAGAATTATTATTTATAAATAACTAGAGAAAATGTAATATTGTGATCAATTAACTCGAAAAATCCAAGTGTGTAACTCAAAAGCTAGTTAATCTCGTTTCTTAAGATGCAAATTTCAATAACCCCGAGGGGTAGCTCAGTTGGTCTAAGGCATTGCATTGGGGTTTAACTCAATGGTCACCAATTCGAGTCCTCTCAGGGTCACTGTAGGTTTACTTTGCCATTAACTTTATATAATTATTTTATTTTATTTTTATAACTGTAGTAATAAGTCCTCTCAGCCGGTCTATCTCTAAAAGTTCAGTTTCTTTATAATCAGGTACATTCCTAAATACTTTAATTATATTCGATTTCGATTTCTTTTGAGATTTTTCAAAACATTTCCTTTAATATAATTTTCTATATATATATATATATATATATATATATATATATATATATATATATATATATATATATATATATATATATATATATTTACCACTATGTTACTGTGGCAAAAGTAGGAAGAGATATTTTAAAACAAAAGGTTGAACCCATCCGGCTTGCAAATTACAGAATATCAGCTACGTGTCACAAGGCGAATTTTCCACAATAGCAGAGTCCCAGCTAAAAGAGATCATTGAGTGTGTCCTACACCTTGCAGATAAAGACACAAAGAACACTGAACCATGTAAGTTGTGCGCATTCAACATGAAAAACAGTAATTATATAGCTACAAAACCTGAGAGGACTTATTACTACAATTATATATATATATATAAAAATCACTTATTACTACAATTATATAGCTATTTAATTTTTTAGAACATAAAACATCAGTTTGAGTCATTTTTTCCCCCAGATTCAGGTACAACCTTTCTCCTCAACACTGATGGGGATTGTGATTTTAATCTTTCATTTATTACATTTATACTTGCTTTTAAGATCCGTTTTGAGATTTCCAATGCTAGAATCAAGTGGCTGGTCTTGTCGTGACTCTTAACTTTTTAAATTACCGTAGAGATTTCATCTTGTTTCCAGAGATACCAAGCAGGAAGATGTCGCGAATTCTTGCAAAGGCTCGTTAGGTGTATTTGATAATTTTTACTGATGAATCAGGATAGAGACTCGCCTTCCCATGATAACTTAGTGCAACATATTTTGGTAGTTATCTCATCAGCAAGGTTTGACTTGAAACTAATCGTAGTTTCCTTTCTAACATCCACTTTCTTTTGAATACCAATATGAACTTGATGTTAGTTTCAAATAGAGTTTATAAGTAGTCCTATTAATGGTTTTCTTAACTCGGCATTTGAATATCGCCGATGCCGCACCAGGGGCATATTTCCAACCCTTATGAGCCCTCGATAGATTTGAGCTCGCGATTGAAGATGTAGACACGTTCCTTGTGTTAAACCCTTTAGTCGGCTATAAAATTATATTACGTAAGCCGCCTGCATCCACGCTATAAAAAAAGATGCAAATTTAATGAGGAGAACCAGAAAAAGAGAGAAGATGAGAGTGGGTTCACAGAGATATGATAAAGAAGTGTGGGAACTCAAACCCTAAAAGAACCTATATCATATAGTTCATAATAACCAAATTTTTGTCGTTCCAATTAAATTGGGTCTGGGTTTTACCGATGGTCCAAAATTTCTTCAAAATGCTTTACTCATGGACTATTAATTTCTTCTATATTTAATTTTATTTATGTTTTATTTATATTGCATGAAGATGACAATCTCTAAGTGGCTGATAAGCACCACCTGAGATAAAATACGAAGAATACAATTAAGTTGTAGGTGCTTTTTTCTTTTTCTTAAACAGAAAAGGCATTCTCATCGAATGGCTCTGGGCTGGGTTTCCTCTAAATTTATGAACAAATGGGGAGGAGAAAATTCAAAGAATTTTTGAAGGTGAGCGATGTGCTATCTAAGATCTGCATTCTCATAACTTATATGCATATGTGGTCTCAAGAGTTCAGATTAGGATATGGACAGAAGTTTCAACTTCTCTTCGTTATCTTTATAGATCAAGGGTCTCTTCTTCTTAAAATAGAGTTGTAGCTACTATAGTTGGCTTTTTTTTGTTTGTCACTTGTATACTTTCAATATATATTGTGTTAATGCACTGTTTTGCAATCTTACATTATAATTGACTTCCACTCTAATTAAGAAGAATAACTTGTTCAAGTATGAAAAAATTATTACCCTGCTCTAAATGGGTGGAATTGGGGACAAAATGAGAAGAATATATCGTAATTTTTAACTGTAGATCATGATCTCTCGCGCTGTAGATGTTTACTGGGGTAACATTAAGTTTAAAAAAGTGTAATATTCATAAATTTTTTCTTTTGCTTTTCACTAGAAAATGATTTTGAATTTGTAGTATTTTGAGATTGAGTCAATTCAGTTCGAATTTGAAGATGGGCGAAATTTCATTTTGGCTTCTTTGATCGCGTGGAAGGATTTGATGTGTCATCTTACTTGTCCATACACACTAATATCCCATGTTCTCCAAGATGTGAATTTTCGTAAACTATTAACACAAACAGGTTGTTTTGATGCATCATCGTTATTCTCACTTGTTGATTTCAACTTTTCTTTTGCCTTTTTTATTGGAATTGAAATGAAATTGGCAGAATTTTTTAGGATATCTCAGAGGTTATAGAATAAGATTTCACTGCTCCAATATTGAGAATGTTGTTACTTAGTCATTCCTAGTGCATTTGTTGGTTAAGGTGAGGCATTATACTTAAAATGGTAATGAGTTTAGTCATTCCTCTGTTTAAGGATTTAAACTTGATCTGAGGCACATACAACAGAAGTAATAGTGAGAAACTCGTGAGTTTGGCGTGACTTCAGATTCAAGGCTCAAGCTCATGAAGACAACCTGTAAGTTTCTCTTACAGCTTGTTTATTCGCCTCGTTCCCAAGTCATTCAATATTTCTTTTCCTTGAACAAGAATGGGCCATTTATATACCTGCACTAGATATATGCAAACATGATCATGCACTTCTCGAATTTGTTATTTGAGTAGTTGGCTTTGGTGTATTTTAAATCACAGCCCATATCCTCAGAACGGGCAATCGCTTTCTGTGTAATGTCGTACTTACACAAGATCAGTTTCACTTTGTGTACCAGTTTTGAGTACTGCAAAAATACAATTATTTCCACTCCACAACATCTGGTAAAATTAATTATCCTTGACCTTTGTTATTTATGAGTCAAGAAATGCATATATAACCATGCATATATAATCAGTGGCCCTGCTGCTGCAATTACTGCAGTGTGCTGATTTTCTTCATGATTTGAAACATGCATAACTCCTTCATTAGAACTTGGAATTGGGTGTTCTAGACTCTACTAAAGCCCTTTCGAGCCTAGAATCCAATCTATGCAGCCACGCTAGTATTGAGGTCATATCCTATCCTGGAATGAAAACTAGCGGCCTTGCTGCTACAATTACTGCAGTGCTGATTTTCTTCATGATTTGAAACATGCATAACTCCTTCATAGAACTTGATTTGGGTGTTCTTAGACTCTATGAAAAGCCCTTGAGTGTAGAACTCATATATAGCTTGATAAAAATTGAGGTAATATCCTATTCGAAATGAAGAAAATCAGTGGCCCTACCTGGGCTGCTGCAATTACGGCAGTGCTGATTTTCTTCATGATTTGAAACATGCATAACTCCTTCATATAGTCTGGACATGGGTGTTCTATACTCTATGGAAAGCCCCTTGAGCCTAGAATCCACCCAAATATAGCTTGGATAAAAAATTGGAGGTCATATCCTATCCTAAAATGAAGAAAATCAGTGGCCCTACCTGCTGCTGCAATTACTGCAGTGTGCTGATTTTTTTCAAGGATTTGAAACATGCATAACTCCTTCATAAGAATCTTGATTTGGGGTGTTTCTATGACTCTAGGGAAAGCCCTTGAGTCTAGAATCCACCCAAATATAGCTTGATAAAATTGAGGTCATATCCTATCCTAAATGAAGAAAATCAGTGGCCCTACCTGCTGCTGCAATTACTGCAGTGTGCTGATTTTTTCATGATTTGAAACATGCATAACTCCTTCATAAGAATCTGATTTGGGTGTTCTATGACTCTATGGAAAGCCCATTGAGTCTAGAATCCACCCAAATATAGCACGAGAAAAATTGAGGTCACATCTCATCCTAAAATGAAGAAAATCAGTGGCCCTACCTACTGCTGCAATTACTGCAGTGTATTGATTTTTTCATGATTTGAAACATGCATAACCTTCATAAGAATCTTGATTTGGGTGTTCTATGACTCTATGAGTCACGGAGTCTAGAATCCACCTGCAAATATAGCTTGATAAAAATTGAGGTCATATCTCATCCTAAAATGAAGAAAATCAGTGGCCTCTACCTGCTGCTGCAATTACTGCAGTGCTGATTTTTTCATGATTTGAAACATGCATAACTCCTTCATAAGAATCTTGATTTGGGTGTTCTATGACTCTATGGAAAGCCCATTGAGTCTAGAATCCACCCAAATATAGCTTGATAAAAATTGAGGTCATATCTCATCCTAAAATGAAGAAAACTAGTGGCCCTACCTGCTGCCGCAATTACTGCAGTGTGCTGATTTTTTCATGATTTGAAACATGCATAACTCCTTCATAAGAACTTGGATTTGGGTGTTCTATGACTCTATGGAAAGCCCTTTAGTCTAGAATCCACCCAAATATAGCTTGGATAAAAATTGAGGTCATATCTCATCCTAAAATGAAGAAAATCAGTGGCCCTACCTGCTGCTGCACTACTGCAAAGTGTGCTGATTTTTTCATGATTTGAAACATGCATAACTCCTTCATAAGAACTTGATTTGGGTGTTCTATGACTCCCATGGGAAAGCCCTTGAGTCTAGAATCCACCCAAATATAGCTTGATAAAAATTGGAGGTCATATCCTATCCTAAATGAAGAAAATCAGTGGCCCTACCTGCTGCTGCAATTACTGCAGTGTGCTGATTTTTTCATGACGGAAACATGCATGCCAACTCCTTCATAAGAACTTGATTTAGTGGTTTGCAATTCTGTGGAGGTTTCCATTGTCGTAAATCAATCAAAGAGTAGCGATAAAAATGAGGTCATATCCTATCCTAAAATGAAGAAAATCAGGTGGTTCTACCTGCTGCTGCAATTACTGCAGTGTGCTGATTTTTTCATGATTTAGAAACATGCATAACTCCTTCATAAGAACTTGATTTGGGTGTTCTATGACTTATGGAGCCCTTGAGTCTAGAATCCACCAAATATAGCTTGGATAAAATTATAGTTTACATCCTATCCTAAAATGAAGAAATCAGTGGCTCCTACCTGCTGCTGCAATTACTGCAGTGTGCTGATTTTTTTCATGATTTGAAACATGCATAACTCCTTCAAGAATCTTGATTTGGGGTGTTCTATGACTCTATGGAAAGCCCATTGAGTCTAGAATCCACCCAAATATAGCTTGATAAAAATTGAGGTCATATCTCATCCTAAAATGAAGAATCAGTGTCTCACTCTGCTGCTGCAATTACTGCAGTGTGCTGATTTTTTCATGATTTGAAACATGCATAACTCCTTCATAAGACCTTGATTTGGGTGTTCTATGACTCTATGGAGCCCATTGAGTCTAGAACTACCCAAATATAGCACGAGAAAAATTGAGGTCATATTCTATTTAAATGAAAAATCATATCTTACCTGCTGCTGCACTACGTAGGCAAAGTGATTTTTTCATGATTTGAAACATGCATAACTCCTTCATAAGAATCTCTTGGATTTGGGTGTTCTATGATCATGGAGCTCTATTGAGTCTAGAATCCACCCAAATATAGCTTGATAAAAATTGAGGTCATATCCTATCCTAAAATGAAGAAAATCAGTGGCCCTACCTGCTGCTGCAATTACTGCAGTGTGCTGATTTTTTTCATGATTTGAAACATGCATAACTCCTTCATAAGAATTTCTGGATTTGGGTGTTCTATGACTCTATGGAGTCCCATTGAGTCTAGAATCCACCCAAATATAGCTTGACAAAAATTGGAGGTCATATTCTATCCTAAAATGAAGAAAATCAGTGGCCTCACCTGCTGCTGCAATTACTGCAGCTGATTTTTTCATGATTTGAAACATGCATAACTCCTTCCATAAGAACTTGGATTTGGGTGTTCTATGACGGCGGAGTTCTTTGAGTCTAGAATCCACCCAAATATAGCTTGATAAAAATTGAGGTCATATCTCATCCTAAAATGAAGAAAATCAGTGGCCCTACCTAAGCTGCCAATTACTGCAAAGTGTGCTGATTTTTTTCATGATTTGAAACATGCATAACTCCTTCATAAGAACTTGATTTGGGGTGTTCTATGACTCCATGGAAAGCCCTTTGAGTCTAAACTAAATATAGCTTGATAAAATTGAGGTCATATCCTGATCCCAAAATGAAGAAAATCAGTGGCCCTACCTGCTGCTGCAATTACTGCAGTGTGCTGGATTTTTTCATGATTTGAAACATGCATAACTCCTTCATAAGAACTTGGATTTGGGTGTTCTATGACTCTATGGAAAGCCCATTGAGTCTAGAATCCACCCAAATATATCTTGATAAAAATTGAGGTCATATCCTATCCTAAAATGAAGAAAATCAGTGGCCCTACCTGCTGCTGCAATTACTGCAGTGTGCTGATTTTTTCATGATTTGAAACATGCATAACTCCTTCATAAGAACTTGGATTTGGGTACTCTTATGACCTATGGAAAGCCCTTTGAGTCTAGAATCCACCCAAATATAGCTTGATAAAAAATTGAGGTCATATCTCATCCTAAAATGAAGAAAATCAGTGGCCCTACTACATGCAATGCAGCAAGATTTTCATGATTTGAACATGCATAACTCCTTCATAAGAACTTGGATTTGGGTGTTCTATGACTCATGGAAAGCCCTTTGAGTCTAGAATCCACCCAAATATAGCTTGATAAAAAATTGAGGCCTTCCTCATATCCTATCCTAAAATGAAGAAAATCAGTGGCCCTACCTGCTGCTGCAATTACTGCAGTGTGCTGATTTTTTCATGATTTGAAACATGCATAACTCCTTCATAAGAATCCTGGATTTGGGAAATCTAGCAGACTTATGGAAAGCCCTTGAGTCTAGAATCCACCCAAATATAGCTTGATAAAAATTCGAGGTCATATCCTATCCTAAAATGAAGAAAATCAGTGGCCCTACCCAAGCTGCCAATGATTGCAGTGTGCTGATTTTTTCATAGATTTGAAACATGCATAACTCCTTCATAAGAACTTGGATTTGGGTGTTCTATGACTCTATGGAAAGCCCATTGAGTCTAGAACCCACCAAATATAGCACAGAAAATGAGGTCAGCATCTTATCCCAAATGAAAATTCAGTATTCTACCTGCTGCTGCAATTACTGCAGTGTGCTGATTTTTCTAAGGATTTGAAACATGCATAACTCCTTCAGATCTGATTTGGGTGTTCTATGACTCTACTGAGTGCTCATCAGGTCTAGAATCCACCCAACATAAGACGAGAAAATTGGAGTGTCATATCCTATCCTAAATGAAGAAAATCAGTGGCCCTACCTGCTGCTGCAATTACCGTGTGCTGATTTTTTCTATGATTTGAAACATGCATAACCCTTCATAAGAACTTGATTTTGGTGTCTTCTTATGACTCTACGGAAAGCCCATTGAGTTCTAGAATCCACCCAACATAAAGACGTGAAAAATCGAGGTCATATCCTATCCTAAAATGGTAAGAAAATCATGGCTCCTACCTGCTGCTGCAATTACTGCAGTGTGCTGATTTTTTCATGACGGCATGCATAACTCCTTCATAAGAACTTGATTGGGTGTTCTATGACTCATGGAAAAGCCCATTGAGTTAGCCGTCTGACCATATGCTATTTAATAGCATTGGGTACCCATATTTTTGAAATTTAGATTAGAGTACCGAGTGTACTAATCACTAATGAAATTTATAGGAATATAGAGTTGATTACATGATATAGTATGAATTTATGAATGATATGGATATAATAACATGATAGATTAAATTGAAGAAATCGCTTAACATATCTTAAATTTCAAATTTTCCTATAAATACGATTTAAATCGCTGCATTCTCTTAGCAACGATTCAAACGCATCATCAGAACGATTATAAATAATGCTTCTAATGATATATAGTTAGTCAGAATACATCCGCCCAAAGGTATTAAGGAATGTTTGTATACACTGATTATTCAAAGGGGATAGGCTACGAAAGACGTGATTAAATGATCATGATTTAATTTAAATTGCATATATTATGTGTCATTTCGTGCCTCTCGTCGCTTGTTCTCCGTGCACATTAGATATTATATAAATAGTAATGCAATTTGCTAAACTGCCGATTATGCATTATTATTTATATATCTTATTTAGTGTACTGGAGAACCACGAGGCTGCCTAAATGCATATACGAACATGCAATCGTGATCTTTTTTAACGTAATCCTTGTAAACGGATTAGACCAAACTGAAGAGAAAAGAACCGTTGGATTCGTGAAGGAGGTGGAGGTGGAGGTGGATGTAGTAGGTTACATCACACGCAGAATATAACTTTATCTGAACTACAATGGATGGTTAATGAACATAAAAATAATCGAGGACAATCGTGTTTGTTTACTAAATTGATTTTTTTGTGACTAGTTACGGAAGACGACGTATGGATGCAATGAGGGGCTTAATAGTGAATGGAATGTTCTCTAATGAACGGGGGATAAAGTCGATGAATTTGTCGCGGCTCGCTCCGAGACATCCCGAAAAGTGCGGAATGGTGGCATAAATATAAGGTGGTCCTCAGACTTAGTTAAATGTCGAATAAGAAGTTTTTGAATGTCGAGACCGTGAAGGTGCATTTGTATAGAAATGGTTTTGTGCCTGATTACTATGTTCGATATACCATGGTGAGAAGCAGTCCACCAGAGGAACAAGTTCAAGACGATGTCAAGAAGTGAAACCGATCGATGGTCTCGTACACAGGAATTCACAATTACATACCATAGAAGTGAGATGCCGCGGGTCCCGACCAACCCTGGATGAGGAACCCAATGCCAAGCAAGGAATTTCGCGACATGATCTCGAAATGAGACAAACCTCAGAGGCATGAGGGAAATTCTGCCATGGCTCAACTATCTCGCCCGTGAGGATGTTAGAAATAAAGTGCGCATAATGTGTGTTCGCAGCATGGCTCGGATGATGTCTAATTTTATTCAAGAACCAAGTGCCACAAGATAATCTAATGCCATTGGATTTCTACAAGACGGTAAGAAGAAGCTGTAGGGTCGGATTACCCGCACAGTCATTCATATCATTGTAGAACAACCTGGTATGATATACCGTGATGATGTATGGACTCACGCTTGTAAAAATGTGGGCATGCTCGAGTACAAGCAAAGGTTAGGGTCTTAGAAATAGATTGTATATACCTAGTTTATGCCGCATAAGAAGATGCACTATTTCAATAACACCTAGGGTCAAGCAGATCAGATGACAACCGCAAATGTACCTAATGAACGAGGTAGACCGAGCATCATATGGAGGACTCGTGAAGATGTGTCACCCTTCGATGCCCCCTCGCTTGAACATTTTGATGGGTGTTTCGATTTTTCATCCAAGTTCGAAATGTTAAAGGGTTTATTTTGGCGATGGTTTTCAAGTCAAGCCAATAATCCGACAAAGAATATTCTCAGGGTCTGTAGACGCGTATAACTTGGTCTCCGCACTTATGTATGAAGGGAGAATTTATGTTTTTGACTGTTAGTGCTCTGGGCTCACGAATCCAAAGAGGAAGATAGATGTTTTCTCTTGCAGCCATCGATACGGAGTTGAAAAGTCCGTGGGTGTCAACCAAACTTATGATATTTCCAAATCCAAGAAAATTTTCGACAAGTACTACGCCTCATGTGGACCATAAATGACTTTCCAAATAAGATTCTATGATGTCCGGGGTGGAGTACCGCCGGTATGTTGGTATGTCCGTAGATTGTATGGAAGACTCGATGCTTTTTAGATTAATTCAAGAAATGGGAAACAAATGTTCCTACAACCATCGGAAGTTTTTGCCCATGAATCATCCGTATCGACGTAACACCAAAGACTTCATTAAGAATAGAAAGGTTACTAAACAATTCCCTGGGGTTAGATCTGGGGATGAAATTCTGAAGGATTTGAATAAATGTAGGTCAGAGGAAGGTGATGATGTCAATGCCGAGGTCATGGAATGCAACTATATCTAAGACTTGTGGTGGAATAAGAGAAGTATTTTCTCGATTTGAGTTCTACCGGGCGTGGGAATGTTCACTTTGCTCGTGCACAATCTTGATGTTATGCATATCGAGAAGAATGTGTTTGACAATATTTTCAATACAAAGGTTTAACATTCCAGTGGAAAACTACATGACACGACAAGTCAAGAGACGAAATCAATAAATATTGTCGCTGGGCCCTCACTCGCACAAAATCTTGTCACCAATAAATACCCCGATGTGCCATTTGTTCGAATAAATCACGTATAGCTGATGTGTTGGAGTGGGTAAAAACTCGAGATTTCCGAGATGGTTATGTTTAACTGGGAGATGTGTGACAAAAACTTAAGATGTTCGTATGAAGAGTCATGATCACATGTATTCATGCAAAGGTTGCTACTTCAATCGCCGAGAATTTCCATAAATAGAATATGGGAGCCGACATAATCGAGATTTCCTTATTCTTCAAGCAACCGACTTCTTCATCTTCGACCGATGAGGAGCGAGGAATCGATGAACAAATTCCTCGTTATCTTATGCAATCTCGAGAAGATCTTCCCTCCAAGTTTTTTCACTCAATGAACATCTTCCAAAGGCACTTGGCTTACGGCTAGGATTGTCGGGGTCCAAATTCCATTATCGTTTGGATGTATCCTCCGTAAAGGTAATATTAATTCACTAACCACTCTTTCTATATATATATATATATATATATATATATATATACACACACACACATAAGGCGACTTATAATATTCACAATCTTTCAGAGATACTGAGAAAATAGCGCATAAAATCATGAACAAGGCTCGTAGAGGGTTCTAGCATCAATCGGGTATATTATGGATGAGGCCGCCAAATTGCATCATTCTATTTCAAAGAAGGAGATCCAACTCTTCCACTTATGACATGAATGAGGTTTATCTTGATGACATCATGATGATGATATGTTTGAAATTTTCTGCTTCTCCGGTAAAGCAATCGGTGCCGAAGGGAAATCTGTGATTCAGCATAAATGAATATATCGCAGCCTCATCTATATGTCCTAATGAATTGTCCGTAGGTTCAACCATTCATAAAGTAAGTAGTTGCTAAAAAGTCAAATGAGATATATTTAGCATGTTAATTTACTATTTCTCTCAATGTATCCATTTTCTAATTTCATTTCTATTTTAAGTGTATTCGTTACAGAAAAACGTAAACAGTTTCCAAACTTGAATGACGGTTCAATGCCTTGACGGAGCAAGAATTTCCATCGTGGTTTGAAAAATACGTATGTTTACTAAACATGAAAATCACAAAACAATTGTAATGTTCTCATATTAAATTTATAATTGTAATCTCAATAATACATTGATTTCCGACATGTGTTCATAATCGTGCAAATAAAATTTCCAATCATTATCTTCGAACTATAGCACGAGGTCCCCTAAGAGAGGTTAGAACTTACAAATCCAAGCATTATGTGAATGGTTTTAAATTTCACACTGAATCGTATGGGAGTTACCGGGCAATAGACAATACGAGGGTATGCATTAAAGGATCCGTATACAATGAAACTCGAATCGACTATTACTGACTGGTCGAAGTGATCGAGTTAGAATTTGAAGCCCTCCCGGTTAAAAGAACTGTGTTATTCAAATGTGAATGGTTCGACCCAACACCACATGTCGGTATGGTTGTCCATCCTCGATATAAACTTGTCGATGTGCACGATAAAAAACGATTCAACAAGTATGAACCTTTTGTCTTAGCAGTACAAGCATCACAGGTTTATTATTGTGAATATCCGGGTCGGACTCTGGCCTCTAGAATGGATTGGAAAGTCGTGTGCAAGAGATCAAAGCTGTGGGCTCAAATTGACATCCCCGCATCACCAAGTAATGATGTCATAGAACCAGCTTTTCAAAATGATGACATTGATGTTATAATCGAAGCCGTGGTGGGGGACGAAGACGTCCTTTTAGTTGCATCTTCTGAGATGGATACAAGTGGGGATGTAGATGTTCATGAACATTTAATTGATAATGAGGAAGAAACGAGGATGAAGAGGAGTTTGAAATGATGTTACTTACATCCGAAGAAGAAGACGAACTGCATTTAGATGATTCTCACGAATGAGTAGTTAGTGAGTTTTAGTTATTTCAATCAAGTAATCATGTTTGTTTATTTTCATCGCTTTATGTATTTTACTTGATGCTTACTAATCAATAATGTGTTGTTTATTATTTTTAATGATATGGCATCGGATTCCAGGTGGCAACACGCTGCCGTGTCGTATGCTCGGGTAGAGGCAACAATGCCTCGTACGCCCGATCCCGTTAGGTCGTGGGTCGATGAGGTCTCTACAAGCAGATGTAGGAGATTGTGAATGTATCAAAGACGGATCGCCAGACCGATCCACATCATGGTCCCGAGATTGTGATGAATGATCAAGAGACATGGGAGTGGAGATGACGGAGTGTCGAGAGTCTTCCCCGCAGCAAGCACCCTACGTATGAGACTTCTCCCTATCGTCATTGAGCCGACACCGATAATCCGTAGAAGATATGAAACTTATTCATGAGGCTTTATCTACTTAATTTATTTCTTACTTACATATGAAATTTTAAGCTACAAGACGGGTTAGAGCCGTCTGTCCAATTTCTAGGGTTCCGAGACAATTTTCGTAGTTCTAAACCTCACTGACATAATTAAAACACCGATGACAGAGACTGAATACGATTCGAGAGAATTTGCGTATATATTACTACTTAACATTTTACATCAATTATTTATTCTTTTATTCACCGATGAAATATGTTTAAATTACAATTGCAGAAGTTTATAGGTGGACACAAACAAGGAGGCACAGCAGGTTCTACAAACATGCTGCCACGCAGATAAAGACACCGTACGAGGTCAAAGATAAATGGTTGAAGAAGCAAAGAGCAAGATTTGAGTGTCCCCGATCATGTTTTCCAGAGGGCGGAGAAGATGTGGAAGATCCCGATTATAGAAGAGGTGTGGAGAAATGTGAAGGCAATCAAGCCGTCGAGCGGCTTCCCGAGAGGGCAGCGGGCGTCTACACACACTCAGGATTCGCTCTATGCGTGAGCACGAACGAGCATTGGTATGATTTCTAATTCTTACAATTTTATGTTTATTACTTCAGAATTGTGTTCAATTATGCCTATTTTTCATTTCTCAAGGATTTTTTTTTCATTTGAATTAACGATGTATTGTTTGTAATAAAGACACGCAAGTGAGGGTAAGAAGCCTGCTCCTCGCTTATTCGTATACACGCACACCTAAGGGGCACTTGATATGATCAGACTTTTGTTGATCGTAGATCTCAGGCAAAGAATGTGTTTTTTTAAACAAAATTACTTTTTTTTTTTTTGAAGATAAATTAAAATTACTTATTTTTACTCATTTTTATCCGTATGTGGACCCTAAGCAAGGGTTGGTGTGAATGTCGATTCCCCACGGCATATGTAAAAAAACATAATGAAAAGATTTTTTTCTTTATTTTTTGGAAGATCAATTAAAATACTTATTTTACATGTTTATTAGACAAGATATGAGGAAATGTTAGTCGCCGACTCAAGCGTATTCCCATTTTGTCATATCACAGTTTAATATATGTTTGAATTATTTCGCATTTATTAACACTAACCGTAATTTATATAGTTAATTGATATATTTTTAGTATAAGTGATGTAAGGGCCTGGCCATTTTTACTCATTTTTATCCATGACCCTGTGGCTTTTCGATGTGAAATGTCAGGGACAAAGCCGCCATGTTATCGGTGACATGTTGTATTTCCTGCAGAGCTCCTCACATGCTGAGACTCGCCCCGATTTTCAAGTAAATCCCGAGTCTCGAGAAAGGGACTCAATGAAGTGGTGTCGTTACCCGACATCCATGAATATTCGCGAGTTGATTTGGTTGTCAACCCGACCCGGGAAACATGTAAAAAAGAAATCAAAGATTTTATTTATACTTCTTTATTTTTTTTAAGATAAATAAAATACTTATTTTACATGTTTATCAGCGAGATATGAGGAAATGTTAGCTTCACGCGACTGCCGTATTCGCCACTTCACCATGATGGTGCAACAGTAGTTCTCATGCATCGCCCACCTATTGATACGAATCGACGGTAAGGAGGTCGTTGATGGCGCGATAAAGATGTCTGCCTATGGCGTCTGGGCTCATCGACATCATCATTCTACTCAGATAGATTCATCAGATATGAAGCTCCATCTTCGTGGACCATTAATTTGTTCTCGACGATGGAGGACTTCGTCAGACGCGGTATAAATGCGACACAAGATCGCTGGGTCGGTACCAGCGACGCCGATCGACTCAGGATGATAGAAGAGTCATACCGCGCTACCGCTTACAAAGAAGTGTCGTGAGCGTGGACTGCAGCTCAACCCCGATGATCTACCCCATTGTTCGCGTAATGTTCTACCTACGCATCTACTCCGAAGATCGCCAAAGCAGCTAAACGCGATCGATTGAAGTAAATAGCCAGACAGCTCTACCTCAAAGAGACGATATCCTCACCATACTGACCGTATATTATCTCAAAGATCACGATGATGACACTAGGTTGGATGATTGAGTGTATTGCACACTTCTTTTTTTTTCACTGATTTGGAATCTATGTTTTATTTTCTTGACTTATTTACTATATATATGCGATATATATTAGTTTGCTTGTTTTAAAATATATTTTACTCTCTTTTTATATAATATGCATGTACCATTGTGCTTTTCTTTGTTTTAATCTTAATATGTATATATATATATATATATATATAAAGCAACCAAAAAATCAAGTACTATTTACCGATCGACCGCGACCAAAACACTAAAAAAAAATTTTTTTAAAATTAATTAACCAAAAAAATTGCTACCATTTACCGACCGACCACACTAAAAAAATTTTAATTAATTTACCGGACATTCGGGAGACTATATAATCGACCAATACTCTCAAAGAATTTGGTCTGCGAAATGTATTCCAAATTGTTTCCAGAATACCGACCATTTACCACCAATGGCATTAAAATTTTGGTTTCTAAGAATGGTTCTGCAATGGTTTCAGAATTACCGACCATTGAGACTTACTTACCGACCAATGGCATTAAAAAAATTTTGGCCTGGCAAATGAATCTCCAAATGGTTTCCGTAATTACCGACCATTCGAGATCCGCCATTTGCCGACCAAAATTCTTCGCTGGTAAATGGCCTGCGAAATGGCTCATAAAATAAAGCGAAATGGCTCGCTTGCAATGAGTCAGAAATGTCACCATCGAATTAATTACTTTTTGCTCTGGTGAAAATAATTACCGATCAAAATTGCGACCAAATAATTTGGTTTCAGAATCGGGGTTTGCAATGGGTTTAATACCAAAATATTACATCGTAATTCTCAAAAAATTGGCCTGCAGAATTTGATTTTAGTAGTGAGAGTTCATCCTCACACAAACTCCGAGAGGTGTGTCTTCTCCTACTTTGGTTACTTTCATCCTAAGGGTTGTGTGGTGGTTGTTTCGCTTAAGGGGAATGTTTGGTTGTATTTTAACCATGAGAAGCTGCCACATTGGGGTAGCACACATCGGCCGACTTAATCTGATTGCAAGAGGAAACAGCTTTTAATTTTGAGAAATGAGTCCTTCTGATAAATGGTAGCAAACGTCAATGAACTTGATGTTGCTTCACCCTCAATTCGACCCACAGAATAAAGTTATAGTCCGCTTAATCATCAGTCTAGTGGGAAGGCCTGCTCGGGCTGTTCACGGCTAGTGCACCGTCTGTCTCGCATTAAGTGCACTCATTAGGTCACTCCTCACGGGTCTACCTCGGATGGTTCCCCCGATGGGTTTTCATTCAACTAGGATCCCGCATGACCCCAACTTCTAAGGTCATATAACTTCTTCATCCGACCCGATTCTAAGCCTCTTGACTTCATGCAGTTCATTGAGTCAACTTTCCAGCCGAACTTTGGAGTGGGCAGGGTATCTGAGCCGGCCGGAAATGGCAATCCGACTAAGTATAGGCTGCCCGGTGAGACAATTTTAGTCATGTGTGACCTCCAATCCTCTAAGGTCATAATCTCTCTTCCTCCGAACCCGCTTCTGGGTGAGTTTCGGGACTCCATGGAAAGCCCATTGAGTCAACTTTCCAACCCGACCTGAGGACAGGGTGTCTGAGCAGGCTGGAAATGGCCGTCCGCCGCGCGTATGCCCAGCGAGACGCGAGTCCCGCATGACCCCAACTTCTCTAAGGTCATAACTTCTTCGTCCGAACTCCGATTCGAGTGTTCTTGGACTCCATGGAAAGCCCATTGAGTCAAATTTCCAGCCGGACCACTTTGGAGGGCAGTGGGTATCTGAGCCAGCCGGAAATGGCCGTCCGGGAAAGTAAGGTAGGTTGCCCGGGTGAGACAGTTTAGTCCTGCATGACCTCCAACTTTGGAAGGTCATAACTTCTTCGTCCGAACTCCGATTCGGGTGTTCTTGGACTTCATGGAAAGCCCATTGAGTAAAATTTCCATCCAGACCCCATTGGAGGGCAGTGGGTGTCTGAGCCGGCTGGAAATGTCCGTCCGGGCAAGTAAGGTAGGCTGCCCGGGTGAGACAACTTAGTCATGTGTGACCTCCAACTTCGGAAGGTCATAACTTCTTCGTCCAAACTCCGATTCGGGTGTTCTTGGACTTCATGGAAATCCCATTGAGTCAAATTTCCATCCGGACCCCTTTGGAGCGTGGGTGTGCGGCGGGCCAGGTAGCCCATCGATAGCCGTGGAGTAGGCTGCCCGGGTGAGACAGCTTAGTCATGTGTGACCTCCAACTTTGGAAGGTCATAACTTCTTCTTCCGAACTCCGTTTCGGGTGTTCTTGGACTTCATGGAAATCCCATTGAGTCACGCCGGACCTTTGGAGGCGTGGGTGTACGAGCCGATCGAAAATGGCCGTTCGGGCAATGGGTAAGTGCGGATGAGGCCGGCTTGGTCATGTGTGACCTCCAACTTCGGAAGGTCATAACTTCTTTGTCTGAACTCCGATTCTGGTGTTCTTAGACTTCATGGAAAGCCCATTGAGTCGAATTTCCAGTCGGACCCCTTTGGAGGGCAGTGGGTGTCTGAGCCGGCCGGAAATGGCCGTCCGGGCAAGTAAGTTAGGTTGCTCGGGTGAGACAGCTTAGTCATGTGTGACCTCCAACTTCGGAAGGTCATAACTTCTTCGTCCGAACTCCGATTCGGGTGTTCTTGGACTTTATGGAAAGCCCATTGAGTCAACTTTCCAGCCAGACCACTTTGGAGGGCAGTGGGTGTCTGAGCCAGCCGGAAATGGCCGTCCGGGCAAGCGAGGTAGGCTGCCCGGGTGAGACAGTTTAGTCCTGCATGACCTCCAACTTCAGAAGGTCATAACTTTCTCGTCCGAACTCCGATTCGGGTGTTCTTAGACTCTATGGAAAGCCCATTGAGTCAAGAATCAATTCATATGCCTGAGGTGGATAGTGGGTGTCAGACCGAGGTGTTAGACTGAGCTCAGCCAGGTCAGCTCAGCCAGGTCAGCTCAGCCAGTTCTGGTCAGCTCGTCTGAGTGTGACTACGTATGACTTCCAACTTCAGAAGGTCATAACTTCTTCATCCGAACTTCGTTTCGGGTGTTCTTGGACTCTATGGAAAGCCCATTGAGTCAAGATTCCATCCATGTTCCTATGGGGGACAGTGGGTGATCACAACATTCTGAATTCTGTGTTTTGTACCAAGCATTCAGTTTGCTTAGTTGTGTCGACGTGTATAGCCGGGAAATAACATGACCATTGCATGGCATGTTGTAGGATATTGTATTGGGTATGGTAGGGCTGTCTATGGGAGGCCATGAGAGGCCATATGGTTTAGTTCCAAAAACTTGGGACTGAAGGATAGAGGATTTCTATAACCGGTTTCACACAGTCGAAGACTATGGTGGGTTGGGGTTTGAACTGGAAACTAAAAGTTTCTAGGTTTTATGGTTGTTTGATGTCATATGGATGATTGGAACCAAACTGGTTCATGATATGAGCGTGGGTGCGGAATGCCGGATCGATTAGATGGTAGCCTTATTGTGTTGTTGGTGTGATGCGTTCGCGGTTCCAAGATGGTGTTGGTTTTGTGTATTAGCCCATGAGCTAAAAATTTATGTTATTGCTATGTGTTAATGAATAACATGTTGATTGTGTATAAACCGTTGATATATGCATGCATAATATATTAACATGAATTATGGTGAAATGGCATGTGCATTTCATATGCACTGGGGAACCTAGAGTAATAGGTGTGAGTGCATGACACGAGTTTTTTGAAAAACGAACACGATTGCGAAAGGAATTTCACAGGATGAATTTCCGGAGAATGGGGTTGGGAGACGATCCAATAGATCATTTCAGATTAGGACCATGTTTGTTTGGAGGTTCTAGCACATTCGCCTCGGTGATCATATATTTTCTGAGCATTCGGTAGTATATTTTCAAACGACGGGTTTGTTTTGAAAATGATTATTTTCTCACTCTGTGCTGGCTTAGACGAGTGTGAAGTCGGTGAGGGCTCGAGACATGGGAATGGGTGGGTCACTTTCTCATCCATGACATATAGACATTTGAGTAGGAACTTGCATGTTTTACTTAAATGTGTGGTGCGACCATTGCATGTGCACTTAGGTGGGGAGTAACCCGCGTAGGAGATTATCACTACTGGGCTTTGCTCACCCCGTCGTGGGACCACCTCGCTGGTACGAGAAGGCAGCGCTCATTCGGGGCACGTGATCTGAAGAAGGCTAGGGTTGTGGCCTTAAATTATTTTTGTAAAATATATTATAACAATCTAATTTTAATATAATTTGGCATATAAAGTGTAAAAGAGTTGTACATCAAACTCTTGTAAAATAATTACAAATTGGTTATTTGTAAGAAAACTATACAACAATGGGTCTCCATATACGAGACAAATGGGTGTGATATCGGGATACCCGATATTCACAGGTTTTCTCGGGTTGATGGGTTGTCAACAGGACCCCCGGGATTCGGGGCGTCACATTTTTCATCAATCTATCTTACATTCTCTTTATAAATTCAATATCTCCTTTCTCTTTGACTATTTATCATTTCATATTTTCGTTCATCAAGTTATATGAATCGTTTTTCTAATATTTTAGGAGAGATCCTCAATATTGAAGAAGAAGATAATGATGACTTGGATATGTTGTATGCTATAACTAGAAGGTCCGAAGGGTTTAGTCAGGGACGGATAAGAAGGCATCGTGGTTCCGTTCAGGGCCCGCAGAGATGGTTAATCGTGATAGGGTGAAGGTCATGAAAGACTATCATGACTATTTGCTACCCCTTGTGTATATGAAGTTTTTCGAAGGAGGTTCGAATGAGTCGTCCTCTTTTCTTCGAATTGTAAATGAGGGTGAACAATCTGATTCTTACTTCCATCCAAGAGCGGATGCCGTTGGAGTTATCGGTTTGTCATCCCTTCAAAAGATAACAGCTGCTTATAGAATTCTTGCTTACGGAACACCGGCAGATTCTATGGATGAATGCATCAAAATTGGAGAAAGCACTGCCATAGAGAGTCTGAGAAGGTTTGTGAAAGTTGTTATTGTAATGTTTGGCGACCATTACTGAGGTCATAAATAATATCGATATTATCGGTGCTACAAACGGAGGGTCTCTTGTGGCTTTCTGACATATTCAAGGAGTATTGATTGCATGCATTAGAAGTGAAAATTGTCCTACCGCGTGTGGTATCTGCAGTTGTGTCATGAACCAACAATCATTTAGAAATTTGTGGCATCTCAAGATCTTTGGATATGGCATGCATTCTTTGAAGTACACAGTTCATTGAATGACATAAATGTTTTAGATAAGGTCCCTGTTTTACATTATTAGCAAATGATCATGCTCCTCGATGTATATAATTAATGGTCATGAGTATAGAATGAGATATTATCTAGCTGATGGTATTTATCCAAACTAGTCGACATTTGTAAAAACAATTCCCTGTCCATAAGGTTTGAAGAAAAAACATTTTGCTAAAGCACAAGAGTTGGCAAGATAAGATGTAGAGCGGGCATTTGGGGTACTTTAAGCCCGTTTTGCAATTGTGCGTGGGCCATCACGTTTTTGGGATGAAGAAACACTTACAAATATTATGAAAGCGTGCATAATAATGCATAATATGGTCATTGAGGACGAAGGAGATATTGGTAACAATGACTTTGATGGAAGTGATGCAAATCCGCCTGTAGAAGTGTCACATGCGTAAACACCGGAATTAGAAGACTTCATGCGAACCCATTATCAGATCAGGGACAGTGTTACTCATTCTTAACTGCAGTCAGATCTTATTAAGCATTTGTGGGAACGACATGGTGACTAATAACCTCTATCAATTTCAAGTTGAAGTTGTATTTTCAATTCCAATTCCAATTTCATGTTGTATTTTTTAATTCCAAATTTCAATTTCATGTTGTATTTTAATTCCCAATTTCAATTGTATTTTAATTTCAATTTCAATTTCATGTTGTATTTTCAATTCCAATTCCAATTTCAAGTTATATTTTCAATTCCAATTGCAACATAATAAATAATGACTACAAATTAAAAAATAATAGCAACATAATAAATAACGACTAAAAATTAAAACCCCGCTTTTTCATAACCTCTATCTTCAGGTTATTCCAATATGTTGCGGAAATTGGGTCCATGCCAGTAGTATCAGTTTCCATGATTTTCATCTCATTTTGCATTTGAATTTCTTGCACATGTCTTTCTTCAATTTACCTCATGTTTACGATGTTGCTCCAAATACTATCTCTGGTTGAGCATAGGGTACATTACCGTGTAAGCTCAACTTTTGTCGTTCCACTTCCATTCTTTCATTCCAGATGGTGATGATCTAGTGATCTTTCAACATCGGTTTGCTTCTCTTTGTTTTTAAGTTGTTTCTTGAAGCCTTTCTGCCCAATGGCCTATCGAGGTTGGGAGTGGACGAGGGTTCTGTATCATCCCCTAAATATGGAGTTGAATAGCGGGGATTCAACATGAGTTGATTCAGCCCAGGGACTACCGAGTTGAATGAGTTTTGCACTCTTATTCTTTGGTCGGATTATCGATCCATTTAAGCTCCATTTTCAATATGTTATTCGGTAATGCTGTATTGGAAATGGTTTTTCAATAATCTTAGCAAACACTGCTTTTGCTTGTCAGCTTTGAAAAACATATGAAATTATTAAGTTAATAGTTCAAATATCAAATCATACTAGTGTCTAAATTAAAAGTTTATATCTTACATTATTTTGCTCGGTGTGTCGGTTGGGGCGAGTCTTTCAATTTGGCTTATAAAAGCAGAGCAAATTTGCTACATTTTGCATTTATATCAGTCCAACGACTTTTAATAGAAGATTGAGAACGCTCTTCATGATTGCCTCCATGAAGTTCTAAGTATTGCAAGATTTTTTGCCAGAATGCACCACCTTGTTGTTCATTCTCAGTAATTGCATATTTGCTCGTATTAAGCCACGCAAACACAATTAATTTATCTTCTTCTACAGAGAAGTTCTTTGTCCTTTGCGATTTTCTCAAATTTGGAACGACTTCATTTTGTACTGGCGCCAATACTGTGCGATTGCTCTGAATAGTATCATCATATAAATCGGTGTCATTCATAAGCAAATCAGTTAAAGAACCGTCATATTGCAAATCCATCTACAAAAAAAAAAAAAAATTTAATCAATTTAAAGAATGAGCAATTTATAAAGTATACAAATAAATCTATCAATTATAAAATTTATAATCAATTTAAAGAATGAACAATTTATCAATTAAAAAATTATCAATTTATCAATTTAAATTTAAAAAATCAATTTATTAGATCCTAAAGAATGAGAAATTTATCAATTAAAAAAATTATAATCAATTTAGAGAATGAGCAATTTATAAAGTATACAAATGAATGTAAGACCCGATAAATTCCAATTTCTGGAAAAATGGTAAAATCGTAATTTCGGTTACAAAATCGTAATTTCGGTAAAAATTCCGAAATTTATTCTCTAGATCTCATATGATGAAACGGATTGCACCGTTGGAATCGTCTCATGAAATCTAGTTACCACGTTGAATTTCGTCGAATTCCGAGACAGTCGGAGTGGGCACGTTTTTCGAGGCATCGCGTTTCGGGTGCCGTAAAACGATTTTCGATGCAACAAAAGTCACATATAACATGTACTCATGTGCCATAAGTGGCATGAGTAGAGAAATGATGAAAATAACTGACCGAGATAGTCAGAATGTCAAAGCGTGAAAGAATGGGCCAAAATGGTCATTTAGAATTTGTCTTAAATGATAATAAGACAAAAGTTTGCATAGCACTCATCTTCTCAAATTGAAAAGAGGAGAAAACATGAAAAGCAGGGGAATTTCTTACGGTGGCTAAAATGGTGTGATTTTAGAGTGAGAGAGAGAGACTTCTCTCTAGGTTCTGGGTGATCAGGCCAGTCGGGTGTGAGACAAAAAAGCAAAGCTGCTCTACGCGACGAGGCCTACGCATGGGCTCCGATTTTGAGGAGTTTTGAAAAACTCCGTGAGGTAGGGGTTTCATCCTACTTGAGTTTTACACTTTATTTAAGTGTATTTATGATGTTTGAGTTGATTGAGGCCGTGAGTGGCCGTTTGATCGGTCCCAAATCTTAGGACCGAATTGTTTGAATTATTAAAGCCCATTTGTTGAAATCAATGGCCAAATGAGGGCTATTCTGGGACTGTTATGGTTTCATGTGTGATAATTTATTAGACCAAATTATTTGTTGGTTTGTGTATAAAATTTGGAAATGGTAGTGAAGTCGGGTTCACTAAGTGAGTAGATGATTGAGTGATTTCTAGGAATGAATGTAGGGGTTTCACTATTCAGGAATAGTGTTCACAAAATAAATAATGTGTTTGGTTGAGTAATTCAAGTTGAATTGCTCGTGTTTGATAATTAGCCCAAGTGAGCTAATTATTTGTGTAAAGAATTGTGAAATTACATGACATGTTTGTGTGATTTAAATTAGCCGAGATATATTCATGATTATATATTTGCATGTGTTATATAATTATATTGGAATTGACATCATGCATTTCCATATGCACTGGGACACCCTAGAAAAAAATAGGAGTGAGTGCATGAGGTGATTCTAGAGAGAATGGTTTCGGATGTTGACTAAATAATAATAATTATCGGAGGGTAGTCCATATAAAATATCAATCGTCGAAATTCGGCCGATTGATATACATCGGATTAGTCCATATAAAATATCAATGCGATCAGATGTTCAATTGATATACATGAATTAGTCCACTAAATATAACATCGGAGACAGTCCACTACTTATATCAAAGGGTAGTCCACAAATAATAACAAATATCTTTGATAAAAATAATGTTTCTCATACGTGGCTTAGGCAAGTGTGAGGGAGTAGGTGAGGACTCGGGGTATGAGTTGTTCAGGTAGACATTCAAGTAGGATCATTGCATTTACTTGAATAATGTTTTTCTTTAGACATTACATATACACTTAGGTGGAGAGTAGTCCATTTAGGGTGATTCCACTGTGAGCATTAGCTCACTTGTTGAGGAACATATTTTAGTCTGAGGGCGTACGAGGAATGGCTCGTCATAGAAGTAGCTTTAGAGAAAATCAGGGTGTGAAACTGGCATCATTTTGTATACATGTATTAGAATTTTAAATTTTAATATATGTTGTGTAAAAATAAAATAATTAACTCTTGTAACTATGATACATAGTTGATATGTTTATGAGTATGGTTTTATGGGCCAAGTGGCCGTTTTACTCATGTTACGGATTATATTGGATAGATGGAATATATGTTGTAAGTATAAATGCAGGGGCCCAAGAGGTCATTTTACTCTGTATAGTTGTATAAGAGACCCTGCGTGGTCATTGATGTTGATTGGGACAGGTTATATCTGGTGATGTATTTGGATAGGCTCCCAGTACAAAGGAGACTTGCAGATTTTCGTGAGAAATGTCGGGTCTGACAATCTAAGTGTTTCCAGCGGGTTGGCGGGTAGTCAATAGGACCCGGGATCGAGGTGTCACAACAGTATCAGGCTTAGGTGCTCTGGCTACCTAGGGCTTGAGGGGATTTGGGCTTAAGGGGATTTGGGCTTAGGTCATAGTCTTTGAGGTGTAAGAACATCACCACTAGGTGTGGTTCGATGTAGGTTTAGGTATAAGATTACCTAGTAAGGCACGGGACAAAACTAGAACACTGCATGTGTGTCTTGTGTGTGATCATGTGATTAATTGATGAATGGCGTGTATAACATGATTTGTATGTGTTATGATTGTTTGTGTGCTTAGTAATTAATACATAGAAGTGTTGGAAAAGTTTGAAGTTTCTGATGAGTAAAGTTGGAACAAAAATAAAAAAAATAAATTTTAATAAATGTTTATTGTTCTGAGATAATGAAATAAAATTTTAATAGATTTTAAGGATATTTGAACACTAGGGTTAGTGTGAGAACATGAGGTTGAGAAATTTTTGGACAAACTGGTCCAGAATGGAAAAAAAAAAAAGAGGATAAGTATTTTTGTTCCAGTAGCAGAAGAGAGGGCTAGGCAGGAGCAGGAGGCTGGGCGCTAGGCGCACGGCGCCTTGGCCGCGCGGTGCACCCAGAGACTTAGGCGCACCACTGGCCATTGTAGTGAGGCGCGCGAGTGTTGTAAAACCCGACCTTATTGAATGTTATAATAGTATTTTTGGCCCGATTAGAGGTCGATGATAAGCGGGTAGATTAAATTTGAAACGCCCGGATCTTGGGCATAAGTGACATTTTTTGAAAATTTTCACGGATACCCCCTATTGAATAGTGATTTTTTCTTGTCTTATGTCGGATGGAGGGGTTTGCAGAGGAATTTTTAAGAAATTTCAGTTCCTATGACTTTGAACTGATATTTAGAAGAGAATTAGAGATTGAAGTGAATAGTGATTTCCGGACTAAAATTCGGAGCCTGCGCTAAAAATTTTCGGAAATTGGGCCGAAAATACGAAAATGTCCTGAATTAATCAGAGAGTCTAACAAAACTGAAACGGAGTCCGTTTGGATAGTTTCGAGCGATCGAGCGTGGTCGAATAATATGCAGCTAAATGTCTGGGATTTGATTTTAATGATTTTAAATCCGATTTCGATGATTTTGAGCACAGATCACTTGTGAAGGATTTACTTAGAATATTTCATGGTCGATTTGAAGTTTAGATGACCATAGAATATTTCCTACGTTTAATCGGTATAAAAGCGGTATAAAGTGAATGAGTAAATCTTATATAAATTGAGGATATTTTCTTATAGAGCTAGTCAAAACCTTTCTTAATGGCTAAGTTATGATTTAAATAATTGATTAGTGGTTGGCAGACTCATAGAATGGACCAATGACAAGGTGACATGTGTAGTCCTTTGCATCAACTAATGAGGATTTATGAGCAAGTGCAATTTGGCAAGTTGTGAGGATCAAAATGTAAATTCAAAGTTGAGTTTGCTTTCAGAGGAGAGCTCCGGCCATGAGAGGAAAGAGAGAAAGAAAGAAAGAAAGGAAAGAAAGAGAATGAAGGAAAAAAAACGTGAGGCAAGGTGGAGCAAGGTGGGATGCTGATTTTCTTCTGTATAAGCAAGTGAGCTTCAAAAGTGGAATCAAGGAAAAACAAGAAAGCAAGTAAGTTTCTATTGGTGGGAAAGTTGATTTTTATGTTTTTCTGTTCCACCTAATGCCTTGAGATTTTCTTGAATGGATGTGAATTAGTGGTATTTAAAGGTTGAATCATGATGATTTTGATATAAGTTGAAGAATGGATTAGGTTAGGGTTTGAAAAATAAAGTGAGTGATGGTTAGGGTTTGATGAATATTACATTTTTGTATGACATGTTGAAATTGATTTAGGGATTAGTGAAATTAAGGTATAAGGCATTAGATTTGAGTGATTAGAATGAAGAAAATGGAAGAACAAAATTGAATATGAAACTTAGGCATATTTCGGCCAAAAGGGAAATGAGAGGGTCAAGGAGTGATTGGTAATTTTCATGTGTTTTAGGGTGAATATTAGCTCTAGAAATGCATTGGAATTGGTTAGAAAAGAAAAAGGATTTGAATTGAGGGCAGCATTAAGGTCATTTTGCAAAGAAAAGGGTATTTTGGTCATTTCCTTAATTATGTATTTTTAAGTGTGGTTAAATGGGATTAAAGTGAATACGTGTGGTTTGGTGAAAATGAATGAATGTATATGGTGGATTTAAAATGGAGGTATGGTTAATGTAGTTGTGGTTTTCTTGAAAAATGTGAAAATGACTATCCAGCAGCTTGAATTTGACGGGAAGCAGCGCGGGATTGAGCGGTGAACGGTGAGTGTAAAAATGATGTTTTGAAAATTTGAGTTTTAAAGTGACCCGATTTTAATGTTAAAATGAAAGAAAAGTTTCATGTAAATGCTTATATATGTATATTAATAAGAATGTAGCAAATGTTATATGTTATTGTATATATATATATATATGTTATCTTGCTTAAATATATGTATTTATATTAAATTATATATGTATGCATATATTGAGCATTATGGAAGTTTAAAGCGTATAAAAAAATGCATATGTATATTTGCATTATATATGTGTTTTAAATGACCAAGTAGTTTAATGAATTTATAAATGTATTTTGAATAAATGTTTCTTGATGGTTACCCTAACCTATATGACTCTTATGATGATATCGGTGAGGTACCTTAGAGTGCAAGTTTAGAGGAATAGATATGGGATTACTAACAAAGTGAGGGAAATAGATTTTTTAGTGTAATATCACTACACGTGATAGGTCTTATAGTAGACCCTATGCAAGCGTGAGTTTCTCCCTTGACGTAGTGGTTATGGCTAGTTAAGAGGCGTACATCACCGTCGATTGCACAGGCCCCATTCGGTGTGTTTACCCTAGGTTCCATTAGAAGAAAGTTTAAGGTATAAATTGATTTTAATTGTATAAGCTATTTATTCTTTGATATATCTTTGGAAATGTTGTCTTAATGAAAATGTACACTCAGGCTCCTTTAGCTCACTCTTTTTCTATATGTTTCAACAAACATTTTTAGGACTGAAGACGAGTCTTCGGTAGAGTACCCTCTGCGATGGTCGAGCCATCGATGAGACAACGTCTGTGATTGCATTGTATAAATATTTTGCATATTGTATATGTTGAATATTTTGTCATGTATATTTGTATATATGTATATATTTTGAAAAGGAACTACGTGGGCTTTGATCGCCGATTGGACGAGGAATGCGTGTAGGCGGTCGGCAAGTCGGCTCCGACCAAATCTTATAAAGCGTGCATGGAATTGAAGAAGTTTTGAATGTTTTGATGGTTGAAGTAAATAAATGTATATGTGTATATTATTGCTAGATTGAGTTGTGTGCTTAATTGGGTTATGGACGAGGAGTCCTAAAATGGAAGTTGAGAATTGAAAGATTAGAAGTGTTTTAAATGTTTGCTGCAGGTTTTGTAGAATTTGGGAAAGTCCAGCAGAGGAAACTACAGCGTTGCAAATCAGTGTTTAAAAAAAAAAAAAAAAAAAATTTACCACTTCACTTCCGCATTATTTTCTAAAGATATGTTAAGGATTGTAAAGGGGTTCGCTCCATGGATTTTATTTGATTGTTTTGAAGAAAAGTTTCTATATCCGTTGGAGTGTTGGGAGATCCCCTCGGGTTCATGAGGTTAATCCGGGTGTGGATCCTTCAACGTGGTATCAGAGCCACGGTTTTGAAAATGTTATAAAGATTTGAAAATTTTATTTTCATATTATTGTTTAATGTTTTATTTTAAATTTCATAAATTATTTATGTGATTTAAAACCATATATACGATTACATGACATATTAAATTTTTTAAATTCACCCAGGACAATGTGTCGTCGAGGCCGTCATACCGGGAGAGCTCTGAGACATTAGTACACCACGGGAATATGTTGATGAATGCGCATATGTTTCTCCACCCACGGTACATAGTGACCCTATGCCTTGAGCCACCACGAGACGGGGCGCCCGCAGCCTCTTTAGGTCGAGGAGGACGGATACGCTAGATGGAGATGGCTCGACTTTTAGCCAACGCATTCTGACGGTTGTAATGACCGCAGCACCAAATGTCTGGTTTAAACCGCGTTCGATAAGTTTGTTAAGATTGTTGTTTGTTCAATACCGATATGTCAGTAAAATTAACACAATAATAGATAATTTCGTTCTGCGAATACCGGCCCCGTGCTGATCGTCTGAGTTCATGGGCGGTCGACGTCCAAATCCGACTTACGGATAAAAAGTTATAACCCCGGTAATTTCAAACGGCAGTGTTTTAACAGTGTCCAAACTGTCTTCAAATTTTTACCCGAAAGCGACCCTAGGCCCTATATAAACATAACTTGTGATGCCAAAGGAAACCCTAGCCCCCAAAACACCTCTTGAGCTCCCAAACCCTAGAAAAAGTTCTCGAACTTGTGGACTAGAGTTAGGTCATTTGAACCATTACGGCCGTGGGAGATTGGACAAAAGAGGCTGAATCACCCCCTTGCCCAGATGCTACCCAGCCCGGCTAGGGGTGCGCCACCTCCGAACATCCGTAGTGAAATTTCACGGCCAACCCGGCCCGGACGCGTCGGGATCGGCGGGAAAACCTTGCGGCACGCGGTTGTCGTCGGATTTTTCGATTTTAGGCCGCCGGGCCACCCCATAGCTCCTTTCTACCATTTTGGACCCCCGAACTCATCTACGTGGTCCACTGCGGATTCCTCACCGTTTGGAAATTCACGGCGAAGCAAAGTTGGCGGGACGGTGGGATCGAGTTCGGCCACCACAGCTCTTTGTTGGACCAAGGTAATGGTCTTGATGAGTTCCTGGTCTCTTGGGCTTTTCCATTGATATGTGGTTTGTAAAAATTTTGGATGTCGTTTGGTTAGTTTCTATTTTTAGGTTGTTTGGTGTTAATTCTGAGAAGTCGGGACTGAAATAGAGTACCAATTGGTCAAATTTGGCAAAATTGAAGTTGTATTAGTGAAATTGGATGTTTTTAGGAATTATTGGACGGTTCAATTTCGAGAAATCAGCTCCCGGGTGAAAAGCCCCAATTTTAGGTATCGAGACTATAGGGCACACGGTGTAATTGGACTTGTCGGAGTCCAATTTGGATGGTTTCATAGCTCTAACAGTTATTCTAAGGCCTTCGGGGCATCCTAAGGTTGTTGGTTCAGTTATTAGAGCCTAAGTGGAGTTTTATCTATATTACAAGCACTCACGTAGGAGTAGGAGGCGATCTGGACGGGACGGCGTCTACTGGTGAATGGTTTATATGCTTTTAAATGATTTGGGATATTATGTCGATATATCTATTATGATTTAATACTTTATATATCTTTATTTTGATCAGATGGTTGGTTGCATTCAAACATGATTTTCGGTTTCATATAAAACAAGTTATCATTTCATGTGAATTTTGTCAACATTTTATCTATTTGAAAGTTTTACTGTGTTCATGGATGAGTCGGTGGTGTTTGGATATTTTGGGTACATAGATTGAAGTTGCCAAAGCTATCTTGAAGAAACTATTGTTTTAAAAGGTGGATCGTGAGATTTGTGGGTGACTCCTAATACGATTGTTGGGAAAGTACATGTGAAGAGAGCGGTTATATTGGTTACCACGTGATGGCCGGGTTTACCCGGAGGTTTATTAGTTGCCACGTGATGGTCGGGTTTACCCGGAGGTTTATTAGAGGACACGTGATGGACAGGTTCACTCGGAGGTTTGTTAGTTGCCACGTGATGGCCGGGTGTAACCACAGGTTCATTAGTTGTCACGGTGTCGTGAGGTCGGCTTACCGACGGTTTATGATGGGTATGTGGTATGGACGTTGTTGATTTTCTAAATATGGTATAACTATTTTAATACTCATGGTTTGGTGCATTTCATGGTTATTTTATTACATGCGATTATACATGCTTTATGCTTAGCTTTATATTTGTGCATAGTTCGAGGTTATAGTTTGAAACTTTGTGTTGGCTAAATTGTTGAGTATGATTTATGGACTTAGGGTAAAGTTAGGTTTTGTGAAATGTTTCGGGGGGAACTTTAACAAAAGTGAGCGAGTTTGGTGAAGAAATCTTTGAAAATAAAAAAATGTTATTTTCCTTATATAAAGCCCATGCCACTCAACGAGATTTATTATCTCACGTTTTGACTCAAATATGTTCCTTAGAGTCCCGAAGCAGTTCGTAGGGCCTATTTTGCGCCGAGATTGACACCACTCTCTGCACGCATGATTGCCGTACTCTATTGCATCTGTGCAGTTTGTTGTTATTGAGCGATATTCATATCTATTTGTACCTCTAAATTCAGAGAAATACTCTTAAGAGAAACGCTACGATATTCGTATTGAACTTTTATGAGCCTCATTTATATTACATTCTTGGAGTTTATATATATATATATATATATATATGTATATATATATATATGTATAGTGGGTATTAAGTGTATGGTGTTACTCCTTCTTAAGGGGTGGGGTCCAGTATCTTCCACAGGGATTATACGGTGGGACTTCACTGAAGACCGAACCAGGAAATCAGGGAGGTGTCAGTTTGGGTCTTGTCAGCGACCTCGAGGCACAGCTTCTATAGAGGAGCGAAAGCTAAGGGCCTTTGAGCCATGATGGATTGGGAGGCAGGAAAAGCCGTCATGGTTAGAGGAAATGGCGAATTACGCAGTGATCTGATATGCGAGATGGCGAGATGGTCACTTTTTACGCGCTCTCGGAATGACGTTAAGTGGTGGAGGCGGTTGAGAAGATGCGGAAGAGTGTCACGAGCCTCGATTCGAGAAGGATTTACGAGGATAAGTTGTTCGGCCGATTAGAATGCGAAGTGAGGTTCTTGCAGAAATTTGGAAGCGAGGGGACATTCTAAGTAGCAGTTATGAGGCGGGGTTTTGAGGCTCGTCGGACATGTCCCATTGCTCCCGGGGATGTGAAGTTTGAAGACCGAGTTTGTTGTAGGTCTTAGTCCGAGAGGTTAGGACCCTGATGGCGTCGGCAACCCACACATAGTACGGCCAGGTAGTAGAGGCTGCAGTTAGGGTTGAGAGGAGCATGGGGTTGAAATCCCGGTGCGCCGTCGAAGGAGCCGAGCGGGTGGGTCGGCGTGGTTCAGGGAGGTTCTAGTAAGTAGTTTAAGAGGGGAGGAAGACCACGGTGGGCCGGTGGCGGCGGAGGCCCGGTCGGGCGCGGTCGCGGGGTTGGTGAGACGCAGACGAGTAACTCGAAAGGTCGAAGCCACGGTGTGCTTCGATGCACGGGAAGAATCATTATGGTGAGTGCGAGATTGGGCGCAGCCGATTTAACTTTAAGTGCGAGACCAATGGGACGCCTTCACGAAGAGTGCCGGATAGTTTACGGCGGTGGATCGAGTGGGACGAGGAGCGGGACGAGAAGCGATTCGATCTTGTAGAATTCGAGTGAGTGGAGGGCTCGGAAAGGCCCTGCACATTTACTAGACTGGAGGATCGGTAGGTAGAGTCGACCATTCGAAGGGACGAGATGGGACGACCTCGAACCTGGTAGGAATGTTCACGATCCTGTGAGGCGAATGTAGCAGGAAGTGCATGTGATCTTATCGAGTTTTGATAGTGATGCTTATGTCTTGATAGATCAGGGTCTTTGCTCACTCGTTTATTTAGCGAAATTTGTGCCTGGTGAATATAGAGATACAACCCGTGGGTGTAGTATGGTGGTCCCCGCTTCCCTGAGATTCACTTATAACGGATAGGTATACATGGGTTGTAGAGTGATTATTGAGGGCCGTAGGTTTAGGGCCCGATTTGGTATTGTTGGACATCAGGGACTTGATGTGATCTTAGGGATGGACTCGTTGTCTCAACATCACGCCTGTGATTGCTTCGGGAAAGAAGTTAAATTATGTAGGCCCAGGAGGAACCAAAGATTACTTTTGTGGGGTAGGAAGATATTGTCCTCAGTATGATATGCATAATGATGGTACGGGAAGATGCTCAGAAAGTCATATCGGGAGTGTCCCAGCCTATGTAGTTGAGGTGAGAAGGAGATGATGTGAGGCTGAAGACATTCCGGTAGTCGGAGAATTTCAGGATGTGTTTCAGGATGATCTTCCGGGATTACCCCGGATAGAGATTGATTTTGGTCGAGTTAGCCTGGGGGCGAGCAGATTTGGGCGCCTCTGAAATGGCCCTGCGAGAATTGAAAGAACTTAGGTGCGGATGGAAGAAATGGTGACAAGGGTTCGTCGGGCCAGAACACGTCTCCTTGAGGAATTAGGTTTTATTGTGAAGAAAAGGGCGGAAGCATGCGATTATGTATTGATTACGAGAGAGTTGAATAAGGTAACGATACATAGTAGTATCCTCTTCAGAAAGTTGATGATACATTTGATCGATTACAAGGAGCTAAGGTATTCTCCAAGATTGATTTGAGGTCAGGTTATCATCAGTTGAGAGTTCATGATGAGGATGTTTCCAAGATAGCATTCAGAACACGGTGCGGGCATTTTGAGTTTCTAGTCATGCCATTTGGACTTACGAATGCTGACCACTTTGGATCTCATGAGCGAGTTTAGGCCTTGCCGATCGGTTGTTATTGTGTTTGATGGCGTATCTCTTGATCTGTCGGGTAAGTGGAAGAACATGCGAGCACTTGAGGATGGATTCTGTGAACATTGTGGGAACATCGGTTTATATACGAGCTTAGTAAGTGTGGGTTTGGCTACGACGGGTCGCCTTTTGGGTTATAGTTTGCGGAGGGTCTTAGTGGATCGTGAGGAAGGGTGAGCTATATTGAATTGGAAGCCTCTACGGGTGTTACGGAGATAAGGAGTTTTACTACGGGTTTAGCGGGGTATTACCATAAAGTTCGTTGGGGGATTCTCGAATAGCGCACCTTTAACTAGATTGTGAAGAGGAGCAGTTTTTACGAGGTGAGGCTTGTCAGCGAGTTTCGATGGGCGAAAGGAGATTGGCGCCGGCTCCCGGTAAAAACACACTTCCATCGGGGTTGGATGGCTTTGCGATGTGTTGTGATGCTGCAGGCGAGGAGTCCACAGGTTGTGTGTATTAATGGCCAGAATGTGAGGTGATTGCACATATCTTTAAGAAGCGATTGAAGAAGCATGAACAGATTATCCTACACAACCTTGAGCTAGCAGCCATAGTATTTGCCTTACGGATGTAAGGCATTGCCTTATGGAGTGCCTATGGGATTTTGGATCATAAGAGCTACGGTGTATGCGTTTTGCAGCGGGGAAGGGGCGAACATGAGACGGAGGAGATGGATTGAGCGATCAGGAGGATTATGAATGTACCATTGAATATCATCCTGGAAGGCGACGTGGTGGCAAATGTAGTAGGAGACCCGCCCAGGTTCCATATCGCACTTAAGGGTCGGCTGCATCTTCCTCGAGCTCATATAATTGAGGTCCTTGGGTGTGAGGCTAGGCCCGAGCGGTCGGGAGCCTTGTTAGTCACATTTCATGTAATCACACATTGTCTTGATAGGCCGGGATTAGAGGCTCCCGGATCGGGATCCACAAATGGTGAAGTTGAGAGGTGAAGTAAGTGCAGAGCGACGAGGGGATGTGTGTCATTGAGAGAGGATGAATGCGGAAGTGGTCAGCTAGGATGAAAGGTTGTGTGTCTGGGATGTAGGTGATGTGAGGAGAGAGATTATGGGAGCTCATTCCTCCATATGCTAATACTGTCCAGGGAAACCTGAAGATGTATCATACCACTAAGGAACACTGCGTGGAAGGGTATGAAGAGGGATATTGTAGAGTTAGATCTCCCCGGATATCTCACATGTCAACGGTGAAAGGCCCGAACATCAACCTCTTGAGTTAATGCAGTCACTCCGATCCCTCGTGGAAATGGGAAGAATCACTATGGATTTTGTGGTAGGACTTCACGTTGCGGATTGGCCACGATACGATATGGGTGATTATTGAATGACCCGGCCCAGCTTGACCCATTTCCTACCTGCCCGGGAATAGTGATTCCTTGAATGAGTTGGCCCCAATTATACGTTAGAGGAGTTGATAGGCGCATGGTACATCGGTTTCCATTGTTTGACGGGGATCGGGTTTACCTCATGGTTTTGGCCCGGTTCTGGGAATGCCCTTAACATAAACTGCGCTGATGCGACTTTTCATCCACGGACGGATGGCGATTTAGAAGGACTATCTGAGCTTTAGAGGATATGCTTAGGGCATGTGTTATGGAGTTTAGAAAATTTGGGACACCATTGCCCACAATGGAGTTCGCATCTGTGCGGGTTATCGGGCCGGTATTAGTATGGCCCTTATGGGAGCTCTTTATGGATGGAAATGTCGGGCACTCCCCGATCTTGTTGGGACGAGGTAGGCGAGGGAATTAGTAGGTCAGGGTTCAAGTGACTTGTGATAGGTCAAGGTTATAAGGGATAGACTGAAAATTGCACAAAAGAAGGAAAAGTTATGCGGACAATCGTAGTAGGGACCTAGAGTTCGAGGTAGGGGATATGGTATTTTTGAGGATTTCCCATGGAAGGGCGTACTAAGATTTTGAGGAAGCATTAGGCGAGTCACGACATATTGGATCCTCTGAGATTGTTGAGAGGATTGGGAGGTGGCATATCGATTGGGTTGCCATCTGACCTCGTCGCATTCTGATTGTTTTCCGTGTTTTCTATGCTCCCGCGGGAAATTACATACCAGACCCTTCACATGTATTGACGGAGCAACAAGGTGAAATCTGAGAGGGAATTTGACCTCTGAGAGGAGCCGGTGCGGATCCTCGGCCAAGTCGAGAGCAAGTTCTACGCAACAGTGTCATTGGTGAAGGTATTGTGGAGGAGTCATACGGTAAAAGGAAGGCTACATGGGAGCGTGGGAGAAGCGAGATGAAGAGGCATTATCTCCATCTCTCTTTTTGATGCGATGCGAATGTTTTTAATTCGATGTTGAAATTTTTATAAGAGGGTGATTGTAAAACCTGACCTTATTGAATCATTATAATAGTAGTTTTGAACTAATTAGAGGATCGATGATAGAAGCGAGGGTGAATTTAAATTTAGAGACGCTTGGACGTCATTGGGCATAAAGTGACATTTTAAAATTTTCACCAGGAATGCCTAATGAATAGTGATTTTTCTTTATTATATCAGGATGGAGGGGGTTTGGCAGAGGAATTTTTAAAATTTCGATTCCTATGACTTTCAGGCCGTATTTAGAAGAGAATTGGATATTGAAGTGAATAGTGATTCCAGGATGAAGTCGAGCTGTCTTTGAGGGATTTTTGGGAAGTGGTAGAAATGAAATGTGGGGTCAATCCATAGAGTCTAGCAGGCGAAACGGTGAAGCGGATGGGTTGAGATCATTTCAGGGCGTCGAGCGTGGTCCCAGAATAATGATCTGTTGTTGTGGGATTCCAGTTAATCCGTTTCGGTGATTTCGAACTGGAATCCTTTGTGGAAGGATTTACTTAGAATGTTTCATGGTCAGTTTGAGTTTAGGCGACCGTAGAATATTTTGTTTAATCGGTATAAAGCGGTATAAGGCGAGCTTAGTAAAATCTAATATAAGTGAGATATTTTCTTGTAGAGGTGATCAAAACCTTTCTTAATGGCTAAGTTATGATTTAAATAATTGATTAATTGGATTTGTGACTCATAGAAATGGACCAGTGACAGGTGACATGTGTAAGTCACTTTGCATCTTGATGAGATTTATGAGCTTTAAGTGCAATTTGGCAAAAGTTGTGAGGATAAAGTAAATTCAAGAAATTGAGTTTGCTCAAAAGGAAGAGGAGAGCTTCGGCCATAAGGGAGGGAAAAGAGAGAAGAAAAGAGAAAAGAAAGGAAAGAAAGAAGGAAGGAAAAAAAAAAACGTCGAGGCGAGGTGGACGAAGGTGGGATGTGATTTTCTTCTCCTTGAAGCTTTCAGTGAGCCAGAAGTGGGGATAAGGAAAAAGCAAAACAGTAAGTTTCTATTGGTGGGAAAAGTTGATTTTTATGGGCTCTTGCCTAATGCCTTGATTTTTCTTGGATGGATGTGAGATTAGTGGTATTTAAGGTTGAATGTGATGATTTTGATATAAGTTGAGAAAGAAATGGATTAGGTTAGGGTTTGAAAAATAAAGTGAGTGATGGTTAGGGGTTGATAGTGCATTTGTATGACACATGTTGAAATTGGTTGGGGATTATTGAGGTGAGGTATAAGACATTAGATTGGAGTAGAGTTATAATGAAGAAAATGGAAACAAAAATTGAATATGGCTTGGGGCATATTTCGACGAAAAGAAATGAGAAGTCCAGATTGGTTTGGTAATTTTCATGTGTTTAGAGATTGGTATTAACTCTAGAAATGCATTGAATTAGTTAAGAAAAGGATTTGAATTAAAGGCATTAAGGTCATTTGCGAAAATGGTATTTTAGTCATTTCCTTAATTGTATTTTAGTGTAGTTAAATGGGATTAAAGTAGATGCGATGCGGTTGGGTGAAAATGAATGTGTATGGTGGATTTAAAATGGAAGTTATGAGTGATGTGAGATTTGTGGTTTCTTGAAAAATGTGAAAAGACTATCGGGCGGGAAGCGGGAATTTGTCGGGAAGCAGCTGGGGATTGAGGCGGTGAGCGGTGAGTGTAAAAATGATATTTGAAAATTGAGTTTTAAAAGTGGCCAGGTTAATGTTAAAATGAAAAGTTTCATGTAAATGTATAACATCATATTAATAAGAATGTGAATGTTATATGTTATTAGTATATATATATGTTTATCTTGCTTAAATATATGTATTTATATTAAATTATATGTATGCATATGTTAGGCATTATGGAAGTTAAAGCGTAATAAAAAAATGCATATGTATATTTGCGTATATATATGTTTAAATGATAAAGTAAGGATTTAAATGAATTTATAAATGTATTTTGAATAAATGTTTTACTGATAGTTTACCCACTAGCCTTTGTATATGGCCTGTTATGGCGATATCGAGTTGAAGTGCAGCCAAAGCGTGTAAGGATTTAGGAATAGTTATGGGTTACTAACGGAGGGAGGGAAATAGATGTTTAATGCCAATATCCTTGCGTGATAAGGTGCTATGGCTGGGACCACATATGTAAGCGTAGGTTTCTCATGGCACGTAGTGGTTATAGTGGGTTAGGACGTCCCTCATAGTGTCGGTGCAGCTGACATTGGTCTGTTTACTCCCTAGGTTCCATGAGAAAGAAAGTTTAAGGTATAAATTGATTTTTAATTGTATAAGTATTTATTACTTTATTATCTGGAAATCTTGTCTTAATGAAAATGCGCTCCAGGCTCCTTTAGCTGATTAACTTTTCCGGTATGTTTAATGAACATTTCGGGACACGAGGCGGGTGTGGTGAGCCACCCTCTGCGCGTGGAGTGAGCCGTCGAGAGGCGGCGTCTGTGAATTGCGTTAATATAAATATTTTGCATGTGTATATGTTGATTATTTTGTCATGTATATTTGTATATGTCATATATTTTGAAAAGACTCGTGGGCTTTGATCCTCGATGGTGAGAATAAGTAGGCGGTCGAAACTAGAGTCATTTCGAAGCTGATCTTTTTATCGCCCATTGCATGGAATTGAAAGTTTTGAATGTTTTGATGGTTGAAGTAAATAAATGTATATGTGTATATATTGTGCTTGGTGAGTTGTGTGCTTGGTGGAGTTTGTGGACGAGGAGTCTAAAATGGAAGTTGAGAATTGAAAGATTATAAGTGTTTTAAATGTTTTGTGGGGCTTTTGTAAAGTTTGGGAAAGTCAGAAGACGGGAGGGAAACTCTGTGGATTTTCAAGAGAAATCCAAGTGTTTAAAAAAAAAAAAAAATTACCACTTCACTTCCTCATTATTTTCTAAAGATATGTTAAGGATTGCAAAAGGGTTCGCTCCATGAATTTTATTTGATTGTTTTGAGGAAAAGTTTATGTCGGATTGGAGTCTGGGAGGGTCTCGGGTTCTGAGGTTAATCGGGTGTGGATCCTTCACGCGGCACACGAGAGCGGCCCAGGCGGCTGGGCGGGCGCTAGGCCGGGCGTGAGGGGCGAGGCACGCGGGCGGGGCGGCCCCAGGCGCGGGACTGTGAGCACGACAGGACAGGCGGTACATGGCACTGTGGCTGCGACAGCCCAGGCGGTGCGTACTGCTCCACGCGGCCCCAGGCGCGAGCTGGTTTCAGATAGTGCTTGGTGCACGGAGGCTCAATTTGACTCGGTTTTTAGACTCGATCTTGTTCACTAGTCCAATTTTTTGACTCTTGTTCATGAGCAGTTCAGAAGCAGTGTTCATCACTAAAATTTCGAATTTTTTTTTAAAAATAAAATCAATTTAATCAAATAAAATTAGAGCAAATTTTGAAAAATAAAATTTTCAAAAAATGAAATTTTGTTTATAAAAATGTTTAAATGTATAATTGATTGCCTTCACGTGCTTATGTAAATGCAAGGACAATGTCATATCTGCCGGTTGTGTATGAATAGTGTCTGAGGTGTGTTTGAAGCGCAGAGATCTTGCATTGAATTAGACTTGTCATTTAAACTGTGTAGATGGCTAGTTGAGGACGAGGACATAGAGGGCGTCTAAGAGTGCTGGTCGGGCGCCTTGGGTGTTGATCGCGGGCCTTTGCGGGGCTGTGGAGTATTGCGGCGGGTACGCTGCTCCTTGCCCGAGTTAGCGTAGCAGGTAGTCAGGGAGGTCCTAGTAACCTCTAGAAGTTTAAGGCGCATCATTCTCCGACATTCACAGGGGGAGGAGATTCGATGGTGGCAGACCATTGGTTCATACA
Source organism: Tetrastigma voinierianum (assembly GCA_016808115.1). Taxonomy (NCBI): domain Eukaryota; kingdom Viridiplantae; phylum Streptophyta; class Magnoliopsida; order Vitales; family Vitaceae; genus Tetrastigma; species Tetrastigma voinierianum. The sequence goes on along the minus strand of JAEQBH010001568.1, from coordinate 63,115 downwards.
GATTGAGAAGGTGTTAGAGGTTATGGAAATTACTTTTGACACTACTAGGATTAGACTAGCTGTGTTCCAACTAAAGAGTGAGGCTCAAATATGGTGGAAATGGGCAAGGACCTCTAGAGACCTTAGAGGAACCTTTTGTATGTGGGTTCTCCCCAGGGATTGGGGCGAGGATATGGATGATATGTCGAGGTTGCGAGTTGGGAGATCTCGGGGGACTCTCATGAGTGGACTGGGGATCGTGGGGAGCCAATCGGAGTTCGATGTCATCTTGAGGATCAGATTGGGCGACGGCTTACGAGGTCGTTGTCGATTGTGAGCGTAGGAGGTTCTTGCCCGTCGCGGGGCGATACTCGTGTGGTATTTCGAGGAGACAACATGAGCGATTTGCCCCAGACGGTATCTGAGTCGGGTGTTGGGGGCGATTAGCGGGTTGGCTAGCGAGCCTTACCACTGGGGCGAGTGAGACGAACTTAGATGCACTGGAGTAGTTTGCGAGTATGTGGATGTTTTTTTCCCGGATAAAGCTACGGACTACCTACCTCCTTAGGGATGTAGACTTGGTATTGAGTTACACCACAATTTTATCGCCCGTCTCTATGACTCACTTGTAGGATGGCCTTTGGTTGAGGATTACGGGGAACTCGAGTCCGACTATAGTATCTTGGACAAGGGGTTCATAGGCGAGCACTTCACCATGGGGCGCTGGTTCTATTTGCGAAGAGGACCAAGACCCTTGTGGTGACTGACCCAGTTGAATAGGGTTATTAAAGAATGAATTTTCCATTCTTAGAAGTTGATGATTTGTTGATAAGTTGAGAGGAGCGCGGGTCTACTCAGATAGACCTTCGCCTTGGTTACCATGTCATTGGGGTTAGGGAGATAGATAACCACAAAACAACGTTTAGTGCGGCGTTATGGGCACTTTGAGTTCTGGTGATGCCGCTTTGGATTGTGAATGTGCGTTTATGGATCTCATGCGTAGGATATTCCAGCCCTATTTGCGTCAGTTTGTAGCCATTAGTCTTCATGGATGACATTTTGATCTACTCCCGGTCGAGTGGGAGCATGGTATCACTTGAGGTCGTGTTACGATTTGTTGAGAGACCATCGGTACGTGCGCGAGTTCGATAAGTGCGGTTTTGGCTTCTTGAGGTGAGATTTTAAGGACCGCGTGGTGGTGCATCGGGTGTCGGTCGACCCGAGAAAGGTCGAGGCCGGTAATGAGTTGGGAGGCCAGAATCGATCTTCGAGATAAATGTAGTTTCTTGGGATTAATTTGGGTAATCTGAGGAGGTCGAATGGGTGGAAGTTATCCATTCGGGGCGGGATCGTGGACTTTTGTCTACGAGACGGGGACTCCGTGTGGTTGGGACGACCCGACCATGAAGAGATCGAGAGTGCTCGAGGCACTTTCGGGATGCGGGTGTTAGTAGCAGAGGGAGGATCGGCCTTCTTGGTTCGGGAAGGCGAAGACTTTTGCTTCACACGAGTTTCGGGACCCGGGACCGGGTTGGGCATGGCGGATGGGATTGCCCCCCGAGACGGGGATCACGGGACTTTGGGACGGCGGTCAGTTAGGTAGCAAAACGAGGAGAGTATCGGTTCATTCCTCCTGACTGAATGCGGGTCGGAGGAACCGGGTTTCGGTTCGAGTCTTTATCTGAACACTCGGCACGAGATAAGTAGGAGGGGCTGGGTTGAAGTCGGGACGGATCGAGTTCTTGCGTGAGCGTGGACCTTAGAGATTGGTAGACATATTGGTTGTTGATGTCGGAGTCTTGACATGGATGAGTTAGCCTGACCATCGGGTTGTCGATAATTGGGACCTTGGCCAGGGTTGTCGCTTGCAGACCACGGCGCTGGTTGGGCTTAGAGGTTGGGCGCTGGAAGCCGGGTGTGGATGTTTTCCCTTTGGGTGTGGGTGATTGACGATAGGTCGGGTTATGAAGTGAGTGATCTGAAGTGCCTTTCGTGGTGAACCCGGGATTGATTGTCCACGATGTAACATTATTGCGTTCGTGTGCGCGGTGACATCACGTGAGTCGGGTGTGGGTGCACGATCTTGTCATTCACCACTCTTGGTGAGTGTGGGTTGGTTGTCTTTTAGGACTACGTTGATGAAGACTGTAGTTCGATTCGAGGAAATGAAGAGTAATTAAAGTGTGTTGAAATGAGAAAGCAAAAGGGTCGTTAATGCTTAAGGTGAGAATCACGGAGTTGGTGTAGGGCAGGAGATATCTAGAAGTTTACGTGTGAATCTGAGAATTTCCGCGAGTGTAGTAGAAAGTTATGTTGCGGGGAGATTGAAACACCTTTGTCGAGTTATCACGCGACTTAGTGTTGAGTGATAAGTCGGGGTGACTCGAGATGAAACACGCGGTCGGGTTATCACGCAGGACTTAGAGTTGAGGTGGTCGGGGTGACTGGGATTTGGATACCTTTGGAAGTGCATTGGGTATTGTTGGCGGCAAGGACTGATTATGTGGATGTCATTCATGACATGGACTAGGTTGATGGTCCATTAGTTGTCAATGATTGTGACCTTGGGAAGGTCGGCGTTTACACACAGCTTGAGGGTTGTGTGGGGTTACATGTTGTGGATTATATATAAGTGTTGGGACGAGAAATTTGCGAGCATCGTCACGGGTCTTAAGGGTAGAGGAGCAATTGCTCTTAGTGGAATTCACCTGCTTGATAGTTGTCGGGCGAGTATACGGATGGGCGCCATATGGGGCGTGTGGGGGCCGTGAGTCGGCCAGATTATGTTGGGCCAGAAGTGGGAGAGGCTCAGTCGCGGAGTCACGATGTCGATTAGGAGCACCTCGGAGGTGAGGAGGCTTGATGCGACGGCGTCTTCTCGAGGTAGAGCGAAGGTTATGCGGATGTCGGCGTCGACCCTTAGAGTTCAGTTGGTGATCACGTTTCCTTGAAGATGATTCTAGAGAGGAATGGTCGGGTTCGCGGCGTGGGAAGCTATCCATGAGATTCATTGGGCCTTCGAGATACTTTCGAGAGGATGACGCATGGCGTCTTGCGATTGGTTTCACCTTGACATGTCGGGGTGTCACGGGTGTTTCACGTCTCCGTGCTCTAGGAAGTATCGCGGATCAGTGCATGTAGTGGATTGGGGACAAATCGAGATATTGTGATGGATGTGAGGAGGGACTAGTGCATTTGGATATGTAGTGATCGGGTTTGCTGACCTTGAGCTAGTGAGGCTAGTGGGGTTCTATGGCGGCGCTATGGGTGGAGGGGGTGGCGATGGAAGCGCGAGGGACCCACGATGAGGCCACCTATCCCTTCTTGTTTGAGGATGGAAGGTATGGTTTAGTCGAATTTACATGCGTGGTATGGTGCACGTTGCATATGCATGTGAGTGTTTGATTGTGTCGGAGATTTCGGACAGTGCACACAGGAGGGGAGAATGTAGGACCGAAATTCTACGTTACGGAAAAATGGCAAAATACGTAATTTAGTTTACAGATCGTAATTTCGGTAAAAATTCCGAAATTTGATACAGATGCGGATAATGAAGCAGTTGCAGATTTGGAATCGTCTAGTAAATCTAGTTACCCGTTGAATTTAGTAATCAAGAGACGGTCAGTGGTAGCGTTTTGGGGCGTGGCGTTTCGGGTCTTGAGTAAGGCTATTTCGATGCAGCGAGTCACATATAACCGTACTCGTGTGCATTAAGTGGCGTGGTAGAAAAATGATGAAGATGGATGATTGGATAGTGCTGAGATGTAGCTTGGAAGAATGAATGAGAAATGGTCATTTTAAATTTGTCTTAAATGATAATAGACAAAAGTTTGCATAAATCTTCGTCTACCAGGTGAAAAGAGGAAAAGCATTGAAAAGCAGGAGGAATTTCTTACAGGTGGCTAAATGGTGTGATTTTAGAGTGAGAGAGAGACTTACTCTCTGGGTTTACTTGGAGATCAGTAGTCGAGATTAGATCAGGGACAAGAGCAAGGCGCTGCGCGACGAGGCTCTGGCGTGGGCGGTTTTGAGGAGTTTTGAAAAACTCAGGTGGGGTAGGAGTTTCATCTGCCCGGGTTTTTACGGCTTTTATTTAGTGTCATTTGCATGATGTTGAATTTGATTGGTGGTAGTGGCGTTTAATGGGTCCCGATCCTTGGGCCAGGGTGATGCAATTTTATTCAAAACCCATTTGTGAAATCAATGGTCGTGAGGAGAACACTCTGATTTATTATAGGACTTTCATGTGTGATAATTTATTGAGATAAATTGTGTGTTGGTTTTGTATAGGCTGGAAGTAGTAGGTGAAATTCGGAGTTCATTAAGTGTGACTTGGAGTTATTGAGTGATTTGCAGGAATCTAGTAGCAGGGGTTTTCTGCCATTCAGAGAATAGTGTTCACCAAATAATTTTTGTGAAATATTGTGTTTGATTGGAGTAATTCGAGTTGGTGCTCAAGTGTTTGATGAATTAGCCCAAGTGAGCTAATTTTTTGTGTAAAGAATTGTGAAATTACATGACATGTTTGTGTGATTTAAATTATGTGAATATATTCATGATTATATATTTGCATGTGTTATATAATTATATTAGAATTGACATCATGCATTTCCATATACCTTCTGACACCCCAGAAAAACCAGAATGAGTCAGTGGGTGGATTCTAGAGAATGGTTTAGGATGGTTGACTAAATAATAATAATTATTGGAGGGACATATAAAATATCAATCAGTCGGTCATTGGTGATGCTCACGTCGGAGGAGTAGTCATTCAAATATAACGTCGGAGGCAGTCCACTTTACTGGGGTAAGTCCTAAATAATAACAAATATCTTTGATAAAATAATGTTTCCTCACATAAGTGGCTTAGGCAAGTGTGGGGAGTAGATGGGACTGGGGTATGAGTTGTTCGGGTAGACATTCAAGTAGGATCATGCATTTACTTGAATGTGTGTTTCTTTAGACGCATGTGCACTTAGGTGAAGAGTAGCCCATTTACATGGGTGAAGAGTAGCCCATTTAGGGTGATTCACCTGCGAGCATTACTCACCACAACCGAGAGACATATTTTGTGGTCTGAGGGGACCTTGAGGAGGCTGACCTATCATAGAGGCCACTGAAGAAAGGCTGGAGTGTGGCTTTGGCACCATTTTGTATATGTATTAAATTTTATAGAATTTTTAATATATGTTGTGTAAATAAAATAATTAAACTCGCATAACTATGATACATAGTTGACCATGTGTTTTATGAGTATGGTTTTATGGGCTGATGGTAGTTTACTCAAATGTTCTGGTATATTTGGATAGATTGAACTATATGTTGTGGTATAAATGTAGGGGCCCCGAGGTCATTTTACTACGTATATTTGGCGCTAAGAGACACACGTGGTACGTTGATGTTGATTAGACGAGTTATATCTGGTGATGTATTTGGGTAGCTGCGTAGAAGGGAGACTTTGCTCAGTTTGGTGAGAAATGTTGGATTACTGACATTCACGAGTGTTCAGCGGGTTGACGGGTAGTCAAACCGGACCCTAGGATCGAGTGTGCACTATCATTGCAAAAATTTATAATCAATTTAAAGAATGAGCAATTGTCAGTGCTAAAGGAAATTATCGATTTATCGATTTAATTTAAAATCGATTTGTCGATTTAAGAATGACGATATATCGTGAAAAAATTATAATATTTAAGTGTAATTTAAAGTATACAAATGAATTTATCAATTATAAAATTTATAATCAATTTAAAAAAATTAGTAATTTATCGATTTTAATTTAAAAATCAAAATTTCAATTTAAAATAGAGCAAGGAATTAAACACATCTAAAGTAACTATTACTGTTTGAAAAATGGGTTTGAGCCACGATAAATTAGCTATCTTTGAGCTAAGATTCTGATGAGTCATGATCTTTTGGTGGGTCCCACATGGGAATGTGTTCTCATCCATGAGAGATGAGAATATATATCTTGAGTTGCTCAAAACCATTAGGGAATGAATTAGAAATTAGCATAAACATCGCTCGTGAAAATGGTAAGCTAAGGTTTAAGCTTGTGGAACATTGTCCCACATCGGATGGGAACAAGACTTTTAAAAGGAGTATAATACACCCACTTTGTAGTTAGGTTTGTGCCCAGGGGCACCCAGTTTGTGGAAGGGAGGACGCTGTGCTTGGTTCGCGTGTAGCGCCCCCGCCAGCCGAAGCCGGCGGGTTCGAAGCTAGCTTAAACTCACCTTTTGGCATCAAAACGCTGTCGTTTTATATAAACCCAAGCTTCATGACTGTACCGAACAGTCATGAGCAGGTTTATATAAAGGCCACACTTTCTCTCATTTTGAAATATATTCATTCATTCATTTTCATTTCATACATTTGAGAAGAGAGACTGAGTTCTGCATACAGTTCGGGTTCGACAGCCAACATAGGAAGTGCTTTCTTCTGTTGGGATATCATTTCATCCTGGGAGACAAATTGCCATTATTCTCGAAGCACCACTACGAGGACAATACTTGTCTTAAGGAGATTGTGTCCAACACAAGACTTGATTTGCAAACAGGTTCTGATTACTTTAAGTTTTCATGCAAACATTTCCACATATTGCTTATGGTTCTGTAAAATGTTTTCCATTAAACATTTTATGTTCATCTCCGTCATCTAAATTTTAAGCAGTCATGGCTTGAGTCTATATAAAGGCCACACTTTTATCTCTGTTTGAAAATCTTCATTCATTCATTTCATTTTATTTGAGAAAGAGGCGAGTTACGCTATGAGTTTAGATTATTAAATCTTAATATAAAATGCTTTTCTTGTTGGGAGATCATTTCATCTTGGGAGACAAATTGCTATTATTCTCAAGCACCCAGCTGCGATAATGCTGTCATAAAAGTGTCTCAAACCTGTTCTTGACAATCCACCAAATAGGTTGATTACTTTAAAGTTTCATCTGTTTCAACACCCACACATATTGCTTATGGTTTAGTAAACTGTTTTCCATTAAACATTTTATGTTCATCTAGGTTTCGTGCTAGTTCTTTTGCCTCTTGTTTATCTCTTCTTCATATTCTTTCATTCTTTTCACTCCTCTTCAGCTGAAACACACTTTGTGAGTTGGCTTTTCTCTGCAAACGAGGCTAGTTGGAAGGCTGGATCAAGAGCTAAGGTTTTCAGCTTACCATGAAGCCCGAGATTAGTAAGTTCTTTCCTTTTGATTCTACGTGATTTTATAGAAATTGAAATGGAATCATAGCCAGAATTAGAAGTAATTATTAACAGTGCCATCAACTGACTGTTATATCACTCTCGATCTCTCTCAAAGAAGTTAACAAATATAATACTTTCACTTTTAGATAATATTTACACACTTTAAAGTCATATCTCATTGAACACAAATTTTATAGTTTGAATTTTATTTGCAGGATATGGAATAACATAAATACTCTATTTAAAGTTAAGGTTAATATTAAATATCTGATTATACAAATTATTATGACTTTATCAAAAAATGAATTAATAAGTTTTAGTTTGCAAAAAATTTATGATATGAAATCCTTCTAGGCATAAAAAAATTTCAAATATTTAAATTGGAATTATCAAAATGGACACAAAGATTTTGGCTTTCAACAAGTCGATCTAAACGGTGATAAATTTTTATTTCTTTATTTATGGTATGATCATAGCTTAAAAGTTTTATTTTAATTTGTTATCAAGAAATATAAAAGTGAAATATTTGTAACTAAAGAAAGAAAAAATAGATAGACTTGAAGAAAGTTAGTTGAAACAAGCTCTGACAAAGCATGGCAAGTCATCAAATTAGCTCTTATCTCTGAATTTAATGCCATATCTTTTAAGGTCACATGACTTAAATTAATTAAAACATTAAATTTGGTAATAAAGTTCTGGATGCAATATAACTATGGAGGAGAAAATAAGAGACATCAATTTTGTGGCGGGTCTGTGACTTTCTTTAACGGTCACATTTTTTCTTTACAATATATTCAATTCTTTAAATAGTTTTCCAAACACGAAAATATCGAGTCCATCATCTCTATTTTGGCGATTTTGATTGCACCGGATGGGTCAAGTGGCTGTGAAACATGAAATGGGACATCAAAATACAAATGGGGCATCAAATGAGAAATTTGATACTTCATTTTGATGTTTCGTAGTTGCTAGATTGATTTAAGCAACGTTGGGCTGGCAGTAAACCTCAAAATCAGTCATTTGTTAGGCCAATTCTATTGACGGGGAAAAATGGGATCAAATTAGACATACAAATTGTAGTTGGAATTGATGAAACGGGATAAATGATACGAGTTTTGGGAGCTTGACCATTAATCCACGCTCCAGGATGGGCTAGCCTGAATTTTGGGGCTTGACCAGGTTTGCAACGACAAAAAACCCTTATGTAAGTTATCCAGCATTCAATTCAATTCTTTCTCTTGGTTTTATTTTGCTTGCCACAGAAATATTCTCCTTCTCGGTTCTTGGTAAGGCCTCAGTGGACCAACTCCTCGACGACGATCCTCCAAGCATTTTCTGTCTTCTCAGCCATGATCATTGATCTTCCTCTATCTCATTTTCATCATAATCTTTTCTAGGTAAAAAAAAAATCAACACTTTTTCTTCAAAATTATTTACTCTCAGTTAAATCTTTTTTTTTGTTTATGATCTTAATCTTATAATGTTTGCTTTTTTTTTAAGTCTTTGAAATGGGTAGCTCACAAAACTCATATAAAGCTATCTTCCCAAGATGTTGGTGACCTAAACAGAGGTTCCATGTTGGTTTGGATTCTATAGTAGAATTAATTGGGTGTTTATTTTCAAGTATTAATAATTTTTGTTAAGTAGTTCCAGCATTGAAGTTCAGATGTATATTAATAAATGTTGAGAAAAACAAAAGCCAGGTTTTGAATAAAACCAGTTTTAATATAATCCCCAGTTCAAATCCATACTGTTTTTATTGATTTAATAATAAGCAGGTTTTTATTAAACATCTCGTTCTCCTTGTTCTTGTTTTTTGAGCCAAAATAGGTTTTCAGCAGGATTTATGTTTTTGTTGGGAATGTTTGGTTAGTGATGAGAATAAACAAACCAATTTTAGGAATAAAAACCGAGTTTTGACATCAATCCCACAACAGAATAAAACCGAGTTTTGTTACGGCATCTTCATTCTCCCTTGTTCTTGTTTTGTAGAATAAAAATCAGTTTTTAAACAGGTTTCATGTTTTTGTTAGGGAATGTTTGGTTAGTGTTATCGAAAATGGGTTTCATGTTTTTAAGAAAAAAATAACTGGAACCAAACTTGTTCTTCTTCTCCCCCGTTCTTGCTTTTTTAGAACAAAAACCAGTTTTTAAACAGGTTTCATGTTTTTGTTGGGGAATGTTTGGTTAGTGTTATTGAAAACGGGTTTCATGTTTTTAAGAAGAGTATGTTTAGTTTCCAATTATTTTTTGTTAGAAGAACACGAAAAATACAAAACACACTAAATTGAAAACAATAAGCTGTTTAAAGAACATTAAAATGTTGTTCATATTTTAAAAAATTAACCAAACATGCCCTTAATTTTCTCAATTCCAAAGTTTAAGGCGCGTAAGGCGAGGCGTTTTTGTATTCATGAGGCGAGGCGTAAGCCTCGAGAAGCTTTGAGCGTAAGCTTTTGGCATCATAATATATAATTAATTAATATTTTAAAATATATAAAATAAAATAGCATAAATAAAACATGAAAACAATTCATTGAATTATTTAAAAAAAACGTACTAGTTCACTACTTTCCTGCAAAACCATAACAAAGTCGTAAAATAGAAAAATAGATTAGTATACTAAATAGTTTGAAACTTTAACAAAAAGCCGCCAAGTCATGAAATAAGAACTAGAGTAAATTGTTTTCAATTTAAATCCTCCTCTCAAGGGCATCATTATATCATTAATGTATCGAAAGTAGGAAAATGTCGCTATCATGTATCCGTTTCATGTAAATCTTCATCTTCATCAATTGGCGTCAAATTGAACTCCTTCTCTTTGCCTTTGCCTCCACTCCACTTGTACCTATTGTAAATTATTAATTAGGTATAAATATTATAAGTTTTTTTTATTAAATTTAATCAAATTTATGACTTGGTACATAGTACTTACTTGGTCTTACCGTTATGTTTGCTTGCAGGAATGTGAAGAAATCATGTGATTCTGAACTAAATGCTTGAGAAGCTGTTGGGGTCGGATGACAGCTCTAATAGCATCGACATTGAATAACTTCGTCATCACGAAGCTGACAAAGATCAAGGGGAGGGGATCTTCTTTCTCATGATCATCATAAATCAGAATCAATCTCTCTACAATCGGATCAACATTTCATTTCTTATGCAAAAACTTGATTCTCTAAATACAGTATTTGTACATACATCTGTTAAAACATTCTTTTCTGATATTTCAAGTCTATTTCTTTTTTTTTTTTTGTATGTATCTACGAATAAAAATAAAAATTTATGTTAAAATGAGAAATAAAATTCTCTAACATTGAAATAGAAATATATGTATAAAAAATTTACAAAAATAGAAAATATTCTGGAATTCAAATGTGCTCGATTTCTTTCACATCCTGACACTACAAAGTAAGGCTAAGGACTCAGAATAATGTTTTTAACATGGTGTTGAACCCCCCAGCGCATCCTGTATAGGACTTCTTAATGTTAGAATCAATGGCGTCGACTCCCCGAATTCACCCATTGCTTGAATTGAATGAGTCATTAAATGTCGAGCTTTTAAACGTTCTTAATAATCTGACATCTATGCATGCATTCAAATAATCATATCATCATCAACATTAGAGAAGCATCCATCTGCTTAATTGAGAGTTAAGATAGTAACATGCACATGTAAAGGGTCGATGAAGTTCTTAGTCAGTCTTTGCGTCGATTTTTCTCAATCGGGCCATATTTTCTCTCCATTACCCCAGTAATTAGTACAATCTTCTCATACTTGAGAATCCATCGGCTCATAAATATAACCAGTAGGTGGTCTTTATACGAATCGGCCTGCAGGCACTAACTAATGGAAAGTGATCTTTGTAAAAGCAACATGAGGCTGACAATTTGGATCAGCAAACAACGTACTTGAGCTTTCACAGCCTGGCTTTGGCCCATTTGTGAACACCATTTTCTAAGGAGAACATTGCTATAAGAGCTTGCTTTTGCTTATAAAGGCTTTGTAGAGTAGAAATGAAGTAATGGCAGGTGTAATTCAGCTGGACGAAGAAGTTCATGATTTTTTGTAAATGTTCATCTGACTAAGGCAGAAATATCGCATTATGAACTTCCTGCCAGCTCGACGAGTGTAGTATCGTGAGCGTTCTGTACTCGATATCGCCGACGTCAAATCAGTACAGTATTGCAACCTGAGGAGTCCACCACAATCTTCTCCTTTTTTCCATAAGCCTCATTTCAGCATTCACATAATTAGAGGCATTATCAGTGATGACTTACCTGACATTCTCCTCCCGATTTCTTGACCACGTCATGAGATATTTGAACATCAATTCCCCATTTTTTATTGTATTGAAGCATCAATTGATTTCATAAACCAAGTGCAGTGAGTTATTCTAAAATTGATAAGGCATACTCTCCATCGTCGACCATCGGCGTAATTGAACGTCGTATTGTTTTACGACTCTTTTGTGATCTTCCATGTATGATACTTAGGTCATTCACACTCTTCTTTAAGTCCATGTCCTCAATTAGTTGCATAGATGGAAGCTTAAATTTTAAAATTTATGACGACATCCGTAATAGGAATCGATAAGGATCATTCTGGTCTTATGGGGAGACCTTTTGAATACATAAACTCTTAGAATTTTACTATATGACTTAAGCTTTTCTTTTCTTCTTGCTTCCACCTTGAAATCGAAATCTTTTGATGAGGTTGTGAAGTGGTAAATTTATCCATAGGTCCCTAGAAATAGGTTCCCCCACTTTGCCACTTTATACTTTGCCACCTCCACTGACCTTGAATTGTTTTGAATGACACTCTCATGCATTGAAGTTGGACCCATACCAATTTCTTTGAAGCGGTCATTCTTCGTTTTGATCGCCGTTGACGATGCGTCTTGCATTAAATCTAACATCTTCACTAACTTTGGGGCATGGTTTCATCTCCATGATAAGTTCTTTAAGTGATCTTGAGTCTGTTCACCCCTCCCGTGCATCTTTGATTGCAAAAATTTACATCTCAAATATTGCTCCAGGAAACTTGATAACATATTTCCATAAAACATTTGCTTGAATTTTTTGAATCGGAGGAACTCATTCTAAAAACACCAATAATAATATTCACATTTCTATATAACAATATTAGCTAAAATATAACAAAGGGCTTATAATTGAAAGGAATTTAAAAATGAAATTCGAATTTAATTGGTTTAAATTTTAAAAAAGCAATATTTTTTTAAGAGGAATTTAAAAATGAAATTCATAATTTAGTAGTTTTTCATTTAAAAATGCCAATATTTTTTTAAGAGGAGATTAAGAATGAAGTTAAGAATTTAATTGATTTAAATTTTAAAAAATCAATATTTTCTTTAGAAGAGTGGTCGTTTGATTTAAAAAAAAATTGATGCAGGAAAATAGAGTAGCATAGCTCTTGGATATTGGATGATCAAATTGATTTAATTGAGTAGCAAAATTGATGAAACCAGTTTTATCGCGTAAATGAGCTCGAGTCCAAGCTTCTCCCCTTTCACTTAAATTAAAAAAAAAAATCCCAGAGAAGGTTGTTTTCGGGTGGAGAGATAGAAATGTGGGATTCTCACTTGACTTAAATAAAAAAAAAATTAAAAGCGAGGAGAGCGGGGTTGTTTTTGGGTGGCCCAGGTGAGAGATGAAAAAAAAATTAAAAGCGAAGGAGGGGCGGGGTTTGTTCGGGTGGCGGGTGAGAGATGAAAGAAAAATTAAAAAAGCGAAGAGAGGAGGAGCAGGGGTTGTTTTTGGGTGAGAGATGAAGAGAGATGGAAAGGAAAGAAAGGAGCTTAGGAGAGATGGAGAGATGAAGAGAGGAGAGATTGAAGAGATATGAGATGAGAAGAGATCAGAAGAGGCGTGACGTACGGAATGGCAGAATGGCGAGATATTCGGTCGCCGCGAGTAGGGTTCAGTTTTCTCTCGAATCTCCCCAAAGCAGGTTGTTTTCTTTTTCGCTGGTAGGAGAAAGTGATCGGGCGATTAGGTTTTGTTTTCCTTTTGGCTCGGCGTCTGTCATAACTGGCGTGAAAGCGTCAAGCGCGCCTTGAACACGCTTGGCGAAGCGTATGCTATCGTGTTTGGTTTCGAGATGCGCGAGGTGTTTTCTCTGCCTGCATACGAGGCGCACATCGAGCCTTCAAACGCCTTTGAAAACGCTCGGTCGCATGCGATTTTTATCATCTATTAATATATAGAACTTTAAGCGTTGGAAATCTGAAATCAAATAAATGTAAAAACATGCCCTTAACTTTTCTCGATTCACATACATTTCTTATCATTTATTCTGTAACTTATAACGTAATTTAACTATTTTTTTCCCACGTAAAGAAATTTATTTGAAATTTGAAACTGATATAGGGCTGGGCTGGGCTAGCAAAATGGCAGCTCGGTTTAAATCAAGCCCGGCCCGATTATGCCATTGACCCGGTGTGATCCCGGTCTGACCCGACCGGCCCACTAGAATTACTTGAAATTCTGCTGGGTAGCTGAGATCGCTTTTAAATCGTTTTAATGAGTAGGAAGTGGGCCGTAGGTGATGGGTTGATTAGACATAATGTATTGACATGCCAGAGCAGCCACTTGACTTTGTGGAGAAGCTTTGGAAAGGTTTCTTGGCCAGTGGGTTTCGCCTGTATTCAATTTCACGGAGTGAGAAGAATGGAAGAAGCATAAGGGGCATTCGGGAGAAGCGAAGAAAGAGAGACCTAGGGCTGAGGCTAGGGCTTGAGACAGCTTCAGTTTGCCTTAATTCGAAATACAGATGGACGTGATTAAGACACAGCAGATATCCTCCAGGCCGATCGAGAAGGTCATAGTCCATCCTCTTGTGCTTCTCAGCATCGTCGACAACTACAACCGAGTCGCCAAGGACACTCGTAAACGGGTAATCGGAGTTCTACTCGGTAGTTCTTTCAAAGGAACTGTTGATGTCACCAACAGTTACGCAGGTTCAATTTTAAACCTCTGCCTACCTTTCTTCATTCTCTTTAGATCTGAAATTTTGATGCTCCTTTTGGTTGCTCAGAAAATGTGGAAAAATAAAAGGAAACGAATATTGTAAGATGTAGCTGATGATTGAAATTCGGCACTCAACTTTACATTATCTAATTGCTCGTCTTAATTTCATAATTTTATAATTTTTGGCGCCATGTCAACGAAGAGTATATTAATAATTTTCTCTTGAATTCCTTAGTTTTCTTCTCACCAAAAGGAGGGTTTAGGGTTTATAATATTGGCATTGTAAAGTGGGTACAAGAATCGTCCTTCATTGACTGTTGCTGATAGTGAGATATGTATTTGCATTTGCCCCGAAGATGACAAGGACCACCCTTGATTTGATTATATCACGAATCATCATTTTCCATATTCAAGAAGAATAAATGTATATTTTCCATAATGATGGTCTTTGCAAATTTTCCTTCATTCTAAGGAATTCCACGATGCTTTTTGTAGCCAAGAACATGGGATGGATTATTTAACACAAGGACCAAAACTACAGGAAGACGAATCCCATTATATTAGGATGTTCATGATAAATAATCAGTCTTTGTTTCTTATCAATGATTATTACTAAATAAATCTTATTCTGGAAAATTATTTTGTGACAATAGTAGTAGGAAACTGTCAGTTAAACATCATTACAATTCAACATATTTGCGGGGAACTATCTTGCTAGTAGAAATATTATTATAAGTTTATAGCTAATAAACTTTAAATTGGTGTGTTCAAAGTCTTTTAGATCTAATTTGTTTCCTCTTTGGATCAATCAAATGAGTGGATACTGATGATTCATTAAAAGACCAAGTGCTTTTATTATAAATTGTTCCTACTACATCATGACTTGTGATTCATTCAAAGTGTTATACTTTGGCACTTCTTTCACTGTGATTATATATTATTGTACACTTTCACTCTATTGGGAACTTGGAATGATCTGGCCTCAAGATACCACATGTGAATATCAGGAGGGTTATCATAAATTTTTTGCATTTTTTGTGATCCAGTTTGGTGGAAATAGATACAACAATTAATGAAGAGTTAATACATTATTATTACTTTAATAATATTGGGTTCTCACTGTTCATCTATGACAGATCATTATAAATAAATTATTTCAAAGTGAATCTCAACTTGATATTGAATCATAAAACTGTTTCATGGGCTAAATAACCAGTATTGGTTTTCAATATTAGCCATTTTCATGACACTTACAGCTAATGTCAAGGGTTTTGTAGTAGCAGTACCATCCAGTTTCATTCAATATGATAGTGGACAGAAACTTGAATTAATTGTTGCCGAGTGATAGAAGCTGAATAAATGAGAGGGGCGAGCTTGGATCATCAAGTATATTGACATTTAAAAGTGGATATCAGTTTTCTTATCTTGCACGTAATCACATTAGTCATGGTGTGATTTATGTTCTTATTTTACCACTGATTTTTCTAACTTGAGTCTAAACTCCATTTAGATGTCCTTTTAATAGCGTAAATAAAACATTCTTTCAGGGTCTCGAACATACACACATGTCGGTACGAGTTAATTCACCGATGTCTTGCTATACAGCTTACAAACGATCAAAACCTTCATTTCTGCAAAGTTCAAAACTAAGCTACCGACTGAGAATATACAATGATCCACAAAGATACCAAGCATCCCGAGTATACGGTGTGAATATCCACATAACTTATTTAAATATTCGTAAATGTATCTTCCCGACCACCCGACAAGCTAAGGTTGGCATACAAGCTTCCCATCCTCACCAAAAACCACGCAAGTCGACTTTCGTAATCACGGTGGTCTCGTACCTGCATCTAAGGTGGAGGGAAATAATGGGGGTGAGTTCGACAACTCAGTAGTGAATCCCATAACAAGCCATGCTCATAAAAACATTTCAATTTATACATAATTCAAGATATCTCAAAATATGAGTATTTTACAAATAACTGCAGTTGATGATGGAAACATGAATGCTGTCTGACCACCATCTCAACCCCTCATCGGAGTGACTCTTTTGGGCTTTCACCCGGGGACTAGTAGATCATCTAGAACAACGACAAATTCTTTGGGACTTACCACCGGGGATATGCCACATCTCGTATATACGCTGACCTTTACGGGACTATGACAGGGGCCCAGTCGTAAATCCGTGTCAGTATCAATGGGACTCTCACATAGTCTCATACCCGTGTCATGCTTTAAAAGCAAATTTCTCAAACATTCAACCACGTGGATATTTAAAAAACATCATGTACCAGTTAATTCAAGATTTCCATATATAAAATATACATTTATATATCATTGAAAATCACGCGGTTAAAGCATGAGAATGGTACGAGAATTGCGACATCAATACGGTACAAGCAGGAGAAAGTTTATAGATCCACACTTCCTTGGATTCGAAAATCACAAGTCTCCCGAGGAAGTCAAAACCCTGAGGCTACTCAAAGGATCTGCAAATAACAAAGTCGCCAAGATTGTGCTTTCTGCGCCTTGTCAGTGTCACATAAAATTACTTTCAGTGGTACATTACTTTTATCACCCTCGGCTCACATATGTATTCTTATACCTTCCAACGCAAACCTTGATCCCAAGTACTCTGCCCACACTTCTTGGGATCAGCATTTAACACCCTTATTAGGGTTACCTGAAGCAACACACTCAACACAAAACACCTCTTGTATTCCTATCTCCATATTACTCATTTGAAGATAGGTCTTCAAGAGTTCTCCTCTGGCTGGAATCACCCCAGTCGAACACTTAGAAACTGAGTTATGTCCTAAACAACGGATATTCTATGATCAAAAGCGAAGCAGAAATTTTTGCTTGAACATAGCCTCTTTGGAGGTGAATTTTTGGGCCGTAAGTCAAGATTTGAGGGTACCTATTTCGAGGATGTTTGATGCTCCCTTGAAGTCTAGTTTGTGACAACTTGAATCATTTCAGTCGGATAAGAAATGGCGATTGCGAATACTAACCTTGAATTCAAAAACGAGGAAAAAATCCAGCCCTCGAAAATGCCCAGAATTTATAATTTTCCCCACTTTCTTCAAGTTTCTCTTGATCAGCGAGACTCAAACACACATCAAAGCTATTCTATTCAACCCAAAACATCTTCCAAAACACATCTTAAACAAGAATGCAGGGTTTTACTTGACTATCTTTAAATGTCCCAGGTTATGATGAAGCCAGCTTTCAAAAGAGAGAAATTCATGAATCATACCCCTCTATACAAAATCCCCTCAAATCTTACACAAATAACCAAGGATTAGGGTTTTACCACCCATATCCTTCAAATCTAGGGTTAGGAGAAGTTCCCCAGCCAAACCCTAGAAAGAACTATTTTACAGAATCAAACCAAAAACCCTTACCTTGCTAAATAATCTCTTACCTTTCTCTTCTTCTTCTTCTTCTTCCTCTTTCTCCTCTCTTCTTCACGTTTTTTGCCCTAACTCTGTTTGAGCAAAATGAGAACTATCCTTTGTCTAGACTAGTTTAGTCTTATACCCATTTTGACTTTAAAGTTTCACACTAATAGCAATTTAAGTCATTAACTCTTTCTATTTATATCAAATTCCCAATCTTATACATTGACCACTAGACTTTCTCATTAATGACCCAAGGGTCGCAAGTGAGTGAATTGCAATTTACCCCTTGGCTCTAGTATTAAACCCTGGTCTATCGTTTTATTTTAGGAAAAAAATAATATTTAGCTATTGTAATAATTCCGGGTGTTACAGCCTGTATAATAGATCAGTTTGTTTTTGGTTCAGCAGCTATGTTCCCAACCCTGTCTTAGTCATAATTGATGTACAACCAAAGGAGCTAGGAATTCCTGCCAAGGCTTATTATGCTGTTGAGGAAGTGAAGGAGGTAAGAACCATGGATATCATAAATGTTTTCTTATTTATTGGGTGCAAAATCGATCGGTCACATTATATCCAGCTTAAATCTTGGTGACTTTCTTTCTAAGGCGTGCCATTTAAATAACTAGATGGTTTACTCTAGTGCTTGCTTATGCTTGCAGAATGCTACCCAGAAAAGCCAGAAGGTTTTTGTTCATGTCCCATCTGAAATTGCTGCTCATGAAGTTGAGGAAATTGGTATCTCTTGAGCTGAAACACTTGTTATTTTCCTCTTAGCAATGCCTTTTTTTCCTTACTATATTCTGAACAAGAAGATGCAAATTTACTTTATCATGGATTATTTACTTTTTTGAGTCTTCAGTAATTAACTTCATGTGCCATCTTTCCCACTTGCTTAGGGATGTGAAGGATACAGCCATTAGCACTCTTGCAACAGAGGTTCTGTTCTGATTTTTCTTTAAATTGTTGACGCTTGACTCTTCTGTATCAAGTTAGAAATATCAGAAAGTTGAATCTTCTCTCACAGGTGTCGCAAGTATGTGAAGAAAAAAAAGGAATTACTACCTGTTCTCTTTTGTTTCATACAGGTCACTGGAAAACTAGCAGCCTTGAAGGGTTTGGATGCACGACTGAGAGAAATACATGGTTATCTTGATCTTGTGGTTGACGAAAAGCTTCCTTTAAATCATGAGATTCTTTACCATCTCCAGGTGGGGTTGGCTTCATTTATTTGTACATTTGCATTCTACTACTGTCAGTAGAATTCTATTTTGGAGCTACCTTGATCACATAATACTAAAAGCTTTCTCTGTATTGTATCTATAAGCCACTTGCATGTGTGTATGTGTGAAAGCTTCCTTCCCTCCTTCATGTGTGACAGTGCAAGCGAGGGAGTCTGATTGCGTCTGTATTTTTCTGGAAGAAATGATGTGTGACCTCATATTTCTTTTCATTATTTTTAGGTATTTATTTATTCTTTGAACTAAGTGCAAGTGTTTTATGTGTACGGAGGAGTGGTTTGGAAGTTCTTCTTGGAACCGTAGATAAATGAGAATATCGTATCAAATAAAAGGAAACAAATCTCTGTAGACTGGCTACACAGTTTTCTTTTCATTGCTTATTTATTTATGAGTTTGGTTTTGTGATGATGTGTGAGTTATTGAGGAAGATGTATTCACTTGCTTTATGTTTCATATGATGTGGAACAATGATAAACCCATTAATAATGTTTTCTTTTTGTGTCATGTCAGATACACATGCATGTTTGCATTTATGACATTCTTTTTGCCTTTTTGGTTGTGCTAGACATAGCAACCTACAACATGTCTATCAGGTGTAGTTTGGGAACAAACTTTTAGGGCAGTTTTGCTTCGTTTTGATGTTGCTATCTTAGGCAACTGAGTGCTAATGTAGTTGGGTATCCTTACACTTCCAATGACACTCCTTTCTTGAGTGGCCCATTGTTGAAGATGGTCAATGCCATTGAATCAGACTGCCAAACAATCTGCTTTGGCATCCGTCACTCAGAATCCCACTTAGAATCCAACAACCTTTTCCTTCCTGATTTGTTCTTTGAGGTGTTCACA
This sequence comes from Tetrastigma voinierianum, assembly GCA_016808115.1. Classification (NCBI taxonomy): domain Eukaryota; kingdom Viridiplantae; phylum Streptophyta; class Magnoliopsida; order Vitales; family Vitaceae; genus Tetrastigma; species Tetrastigma voinierianum. The sequence continues at coordinate 43,452 of JAEQBH010001568.1, read as the reverse complement.
AGTGCGGAACCAACATGTTCAAATGGTTGAAGAGGTTCATGCAGACACAAAAACTGGATGAGGATTGTGGATCAGGAGGAGAACATAAATAAAATCACTCTTTGAATTTTTTCAATGCCTGGATTATATAATTTCATAGAAAAATTGGTTGTTTGTATGTTGTTTTGTTTGATCAATGCTATAAATACCATAAAAAAAAATGGTTCTGATATGTTGGACCATACTTGTATAGCATCTTTTATGTGTGTGGGTTTTTTCTGTCTTATCTATCCTTTGCCTTCCTGTATCCAATGTTTTTATTTTCATCAAATTACAGGATGTTTTCAACTTGCTTCCAAATCTCAATGTTGCTGAGTTAATCAAGGCATTTGCAGGTGAGGCCAAGATATTAAGTTCTGCCTTTGGTATTTTCAGCATGTTGGATGACTTTTTCAGTTTTGATATATATATGTGCTCTTTTGTATGCAGTGAAAACAAATGATATGATGTTGGTTATTTATCTCTCATCTCTCATCCGAAGTGTTATAGCTCTCCACAACTTAATCAACAACAAGGTAATATGCCCTCTCCTCCTATGAATAAGTTTTTTCATGCTAATAGATATTGGCCTATGTTTACCTGATTTTAAGCTGGATATTGAGTGAATGTTAGGAGAATTTATGTCAGTTTAAGGATATTAGTTGTGTTGTTTGGTTCCATGCATGTTACTTAATTTGTGGATAGGCATAGTGAGGTTAATATATCTTGCCACCATCAACAAGAAGCTTTTAGATATCTTTGGATGCAATGGCTGGCAGTGAACCTAGTATTTGCATTTTAAGCAAGTATCTTTGGTTGAAATTTATGGGATGTTGATAAATAAATTTTTTTTTTTTTATATCTTCTGTATCAAATTACTTGACTCTATATCATCATATGTGTGTTGGATGTTAGATAACCTCTCTGTTAGAAAAGTTGTTTAGTTGTTGTTAATCTTTACACGCTGAAATTTGTTCAGATCGCCCAACAAAGAGCATGAGAAAGCGGAGGATGCAAAACCAGCAGCAGTCCCTGCCGTTGCTGGAAGCTGAACATGGGGACCTTTTTATTGGTCTCTGGAGTTCTAGCCATGATAGAGCTCAGGCTTTTGGGGGTGGAGGGAACCAGTTAAATTCAACTGTTGAGGGTTCTCATTCTTGAGAATTTTTTGTATTCTCCACAACAGAGATGACAGGGCTCTGAACTCGAGATTCATAGTCCTTGTTGTTTTTATATTATATATTGTTGATACTGTATTTTACTTGCCATTTGATATCATCATCTCATGTTATTAGAGGACATTAAAACCAAGCCAAGCCTTCTGATTTGGTTCTTTTGTTCAAAATTCTCAGTTGCCATTTTAGCTGATGAGGAAACTTGTTAACATTATATCCTATTCTCTTGATTTAAAGACCTCTAACCTTTTCGGGGGGGTGGGTGTTGTGTGTTGTGTGTGGCGGCGGCGGGGGACTATTTTCTGCTGCTTGTCATTTAATAGGCTTTGAAATCCTTCCATACATGATTTTGTTTTTCCATCTGCCTGCAACTGCAACTTTTCAGCACTATTATTTACGGATCAAGTCAACTTGTTGATTCCTGAGAAATGACTTGGCAGGCAATGTGTTTTAATCCTTGACCAAGCAGACAAATTACAACTGCTGTGAAATGAAGTGACCTTGGGAACAGGAGGAAAGCCTGAGGCATATCGTAGAGTAGAATATTGGATTCTATGGCCTGGTTGATTATTCAGGATTGTGTAGACCTGGTTCGGGCTGCTATCCCTGAATGTGACCAGCAAATTTCCTAGCTAGGGCAGCAGGTTCAGAGAGTCTGTTCTTGGTGATTGGGTTGAGAACCCTCCTGAAAGTATTAGGGGTGTAATTTTTTCTCAGATGCAAAAGGTTTAAGAATACAATTAAGTTGTAGGTGCTTTCTTTTTCTTATATCATTTTTTTGTTAATTAGGGAAAACTGAATATTCTCAGAGATTGGTGATTGCATAAATGAAATAGTGCTATGAGTGTGGATTATTTTATAGACTGAACCACTCTAGAAATACTAACTATGGCCCGATATTTGTTTGTTGTGGTTTCACATATGATGCGATCTAGTCTCAAATGTTTTGGGTCTTTTTGGCTTCATTTTTAATACGTATCTACGATTTGAGAACATATTTTTCACCTTTAATTTGTTTGATGTCAATTTGGGTTTCGAGGGGTCGGCGGGTGGGTAGATCATGTGCAACCCCTGGTATTTGAGTCGGGTATGTGCTAGAAGGTAAGAAATGGCTTGTAGATTGTTGTTTCAAGTAGAAACAACAGGAAGCCATTATAAATAATTATGTGTTTATGTTAATGAAACTCCTTTCTTTGTATGATATTCTTAATTTATTTATCAAACTCTCTAGCCCTGAGTTCCCTAAAAACACATGCATTTGAGCAGTTAAATTTCAGCATTCACATTGATTCTCCACAGGTTATTGCTTGGAAAATGCTTTTCTTAAAAACATTTTGTACTTAAAACCAAGGTTTTCAAAGGCGTTTTCTAGGCGCGCCTTGATGCGCGCCTCAGGGCGGCGAAGCATGTAAGGCGTTTGTAAAAAAACCAAAAACACTTCCATAAGGTGTACGTTTTCAGTCAAAGCGTGTTCGGCGCTTTGATCAGCGCCTTTCACACCTTGAAGGGATCCTCATTTTAGCTTAGAGCTTATGTAGTCCTTCAAAAAGGAAAATAAAAAAACCCTAAGCATGACGGAAAAAAAAGCATAGCGACAGGAAAAATTGGAAGAATAAACCCTACCTCAGCGGCCTTTCGGTCATCTCGGCTTCATCTCTCAGGACTCAGACATCCTCTTGTCCCATCCTTAAAATCTCTCCCTCTCTTCATCTCTCTCCATCCGCTTCCTCCAAGGCCTTCTATCTCAGTGAGAGAAAATTGTTTCAACGCTCTCCCTCTCTTCTATCTCTCTCCATCCTCTCAGGCCCTTTCTTTCCCTTTCCCATCTCTCACGCGCCCTGCTCCTTTTTGTGACTCTCGGCTGGCGAAGCGCTATCACTTTTGTGACTCTCACGAAGGCGTATCACTTTTGCTTCTTGTTTTTTTAATTTAATTCAAGGGCTTTGGACTTGCCTGCCCATTTATTTGCTCCACTAGCTCATTTTCAATTAAATCTATTTTTACGGAGCTCATTTTTACTCTATTTTCTTCATCAATTTTTTTTTTTTAAATCAAACAACCACTCTTGAAACTCATTTTGAACAATTAAGCCAATTAAATTCTGAATTTCTTTTTTAAATTTTTCTAAGAAACATATTGGTTTTTAAAAATTTAAACCAATTAAATTCTAAATTTCATTCTTAATTTTCTCTAAAAAAATATTGGTTTTTTTAAATTTAAACCAATTAAATTCTGAATTTCATTTTTAATTTCCTCTTTAAAAATAGTCTTTTTTAAATTTAAACCAATTAAATTCTGAATTTCATTTTAAATTCCTCTTAAAAAATATTAGTTTTAATTTAAACCAATAAAATTCTGAATTCATTTTAAATTCCTTTCAATTATGTCTTGTTAATGCTTTTGATCAATTATATTGTTATATAGAAATGTAGATATGTGTGGTGTTTTTTTTAGAGATGAGTTCCTCGGGTCGAAAAATTCAAGAAAGATTTTGTGTGGAAATATGTTATTGAAGTTTAGGGACGATATTTGAGATGTAAATTTGCAATCAAAGATCTTGTGGGAGGGGTGAATAGACTCAAGCATCACTTAAGCTAGGAACTCATCATGGTATGAGCCATGCCCCGAAGTTAGTGAAGATGTTAGATTGGAATGCAAGGATGCATTGGCGATTTAAGGATCAAAAAAGCGAAAGAAATGAATTGCTCCGAGAAATGGTATGAGTCGACTTCAATGCATGAGGTGCCTTGTCAAGAAACAATTGGTGCCTTAGGGAGTGGGAGTGGGGTAGAGTGGGAACCTATTCCTAGGGACTATGGATAAATTACCGCTTCTGGCGCATTGAAAATCTTTTGAATTGAGGTGGAAGCAAGAAGAAAGGAAGGAAGTGTGTAGAAAAATTGGTAGGTTTATGTATTGAGTCTCCATTCATTACTTGTGAATGATCCTTATTGAGTTCTATGATGGATCTTTTGTTGCAGAATTTGGTCCGAGGTTTAAGCCTCCATCTATATGCATGAATTGAGGACATAGTTCTTAAAGAAGAGTGAATTGACCCTAAAGTATCATTATGGAAGATCACAAAGAGCTTGGAAACTGATATGGATGTTCAATTATGTCGGATGGTTGGACGGATGGAAAGAGTAGGTGTCTTATCAATTTTGGTGAATAGTCCTGGCGGCGCTTGGTTTATGAAATCAATTGATGCCGTCTGGTAAAAATAGAATTGATGTTCAAATATCTTGATGATGGTAATGGGAGAGAGAATGTTGTCACGAGCCATCACTTGATAATGCCTCACAATTATGTGAATGCGAGGAATGAGGCTTATGGAAAAAGGAGAGATTGTGGTGGACTCCTTGTCTTGCACATTGTATTGATTTGATGTTGGAGGGATATTGGAAGGTAGCGTTCGCAATCTTCTGTTTTTTACTTTCGAGAGAGGGGGGGCCCAGGCAAGAAATAGTGAAGTTATATATGTGGGCTCTTTGGGTTCTTAACATGATGAGAACATTTACAAAAATCATGAACTGCTTCATCCATGTTACGGTTTGCTACTTACGTTTCTTACTCTTCAAAGCCTTTATAAGCAAAAGCAAGCTCTTATAGCAATGTTCTCCTCAGAAAAATGGTGTTCAAGCAAATGGGCTAAAAAGGTAGAAGGTGTGAAAGCTCGAAGTACAGTGTTGTTTGATCCAAATTTTTGGCCTCATGTTGCTTTTTGCAAAGACCCTTTGTTCCATTAGTTAGTGTCTTGAGAGGTTGATTCGGAGGAAATATCGGCCATGGGTTATATTTATGAAATTTGATGGATTCTGCTAAGGAGGAGAAGATTGCATTTAGATTGTGGGGGCGTGGAGAGAAAATATGGCTAGTGGAGAAAAATTGATCACGAAGATGGACTCCATGACTTCATCGACCTTTACATCACAGTTGCTATCTTAATCCTGTTAGGTATGGGATAAGTTCTCTAATGTTGATGAGATGAGGGAAGGTTATTTGAATGCATGGATAGGATGTTGGATTATCGAACGTTTAAGGCGACATTCGGTTGGACTCATTTGACTGAACGATGGGTGGTGGGGTGATCGTATTGCGATTGATTCTCGAAGCGTTAGAAGTCTTACAAGTTGGTGGATGCGTTTTGGGGGTTCGGCTGGGGTTGCAAAAGTTCGCTATTCGAGTCCTTGGCCTTACTTATGAGTGCTTCGGGATGTGAAAGTGGAGCACATTCGAATCGGTAATATTTCTATTTTTGTAAATTTTGCCACATATATTTCTATTTCAATGTTAGAGAACTTTATTTCATTTTAACATAAATTTCTTTATTTTATTATTTGTAGATCATACAAAAAAGAAATAGGCAGACATCAGGTTGAATGTCTAGTGTATGTAAGGTAACGCTAGATTGAGAGAAGCGAAGTCTACAAAGGAAACAAAATATTGATCAGGTTACGAGTAGAGGAGATTGATTCAGGATGATGAGTGGATTGCGAGGAGAAAGAAGATCCCCTCATACGCCCAGTCTTTGTTGGCTTTAGGATGATGGTTATTCACGTGATCTTTGGCTATTAGAGTTGTGTGGAGCTCTCAAGCGAGCTGGCGTCGACGGATCACATGATTTCTTAGCATTCCTGCAAGGAAACATAATGAAACACCCAGTAAGTACTCAAAAGTGAAGTCATAGAATTTGATTAAATTTAATAATAAACTTCTGTATTTACCGCACAATTAATAATTTATACTGAAGTGAGTGAGCAAAGACGAGTTCAATTTGACACCGTGATGAAGATGAAGATTCACGTGAGAATGGGGATAATGATAGTGGACATTTTCTACTTTTGATCTACATTGGATGAGGATGATGCTGGCGGAAGGAGGATTTAAGTGAAGCAATTTACTCTAGTTCTTATTTCATGACTTGGTTATGGCTTTTTATTTAAAGTTTAAGCTTATTAGTATAGTTGAATCACATTTTTTATTTACGACTTTGTTATGGTTTTTGCGTGTAGCCTAGTACGTTTTTTTAATAATTCTAAAGAATTGTTTCATGTTTTTTATTTATGCTATTTTTATATTTTTAAAATATTAATTAATTATATTGTGAGGCTCAAGCTTCGCCTGGCCTGAGAAACTACGCCTGCGCCTCTGTGAATACAAAAACGCCTCGCCTTACGCTTTCGCCTTTTAAAACTTTGCTTAAAACTAATACAGACTAAGGTGGGAATGGAACTTTTGAAGCAATGTGGTGATACTGTTCATTTTGCTTTGAAATGGGAGGAGAAAATGATAGCCTTTACCATTACTATGGGTTATTAATCTAGGTTATTTGTTTTTAAGGTGCCCTTTTTACCATCTTCCCTTCACTTCATATGGCCTTGGGCTAAAAATTTGGGAGATGTGCTCTAAGCCAATTCCAATCTCATTAGAATAGAGATTCTGGATATTCTGCATTAACAATCTTTATCATGTCATTGAATTTGAAAAGATTTCCTGGTATTAATATCATTTTGAAGGAAGGGCATTTGATAGGTCATGCTCCGATTAGGTTGAAGTATAATGGTGCCAATTTTGTCTGTGCGTGATTTATAGAGCTATCCTTATTTGTCTACGATCCCTTCACATTAGTTCTATAGGTTTGAGTCGTAAGTTGTATCTCTAAAATAAAGCTTTCACCTACCTCAAGGTAAATTCTCTTTATTTGGGTTTTGATTGGCACAAATGGTTCAATTGGAAAAAGTTAATGATATAGGAGCTATTATAATTATTTCATATCTCCTTACATCCATATTTATGCATATATAGATGTGCTTATGTATGCATCCGATTAATGCTTTGATCTTCTATCACTTTGTATTTGGATTCTTGACAATTTTGCCTCACAACTTGTGTACTCCGAATGGGATAATGCTAAACTAAGAGGTGCTACCTAATTAGTTATTACAAGTTTTGTCTTGTAAAATGAGACCATAGATAACCTGCTTAAAAGGAAAAAGAGTAGAGTTTTATGCAAGCTAGATATTGAGAAGGCTTACAATCACTCAAATTGGATGCAAAAAATGGGTTTCAAGGAGAAATAGTCAAGGTGGATAAGGTGATGCATTTTCACCTCGATGTTATCTATTTGATAAATGATAGCTTGTTTGGTTTCTTTGCATAACTCAGGGGCTTGAGGCAAGGAGCTCTTCTTTAGCCCCATTTATTTGTAATAGGGATGGGAGCTTTAAAATTGTTGATCAATAAAGTTGTGCTAAGGGACTTTTTATTAGGATGCAGGGTTAAAGGAAGAGGTGGAGATGAAGCTCAAATCACAAATTTACTGATTATTGATGACATGCTTGTTTTTTGTGAAGCTTCTCAAGATGAGATGGCCTCTTTGAGCTGATTGTTAATATGGTTTGAAGCCATCTTAGGATTGAGACTCAATTTGGATAAGAGTGAAGTCCTTTCGGTGGGGAGGGTTGGCAATCTAAAGGTTTTGTTCCTTGAACTTAGGTGTAGAATGTGTGTGTTGCCCTCTTCTTACCTTGGGCTTCCCTTAAGACTGCATAGATTTGTGGTGGTGTGGGATGGGGTGGAGGAGAGGTTTCGAAAGAGGCTGGCCATGCAAAATAAGCAATTTATTTCCAAATTAGGGAGAATCATTCTCATCACAGAAACCTTATTTGTCTTGTATGTCATATGCCTATTTACTTCATGTCTTCATTCTGTCTAAGAAGAGTTATCAGACTAAGATTAGAGTAGATCCAAAAGACTTCCTTTGGGGTGGGGATCATTGGAGAGGAAGTCTCATTTTTGTGAAGTGGGCGACTCTATGTTCAAAAAAGGAGAGGACAAATTGGGTGTTAGATATCTTTCTACTCTCAATAAGGTCCTTTATTGTAAATATTGTGGCCATTTGTGGAAGAAAGCAGACCCTTTGGAAGAAAGTTGCAGTATGAAGTTTGGTGGTGAAGAATGGGGGTGTGCCTGAGAAGTAAAGAGGCAAAGTGTGGGCTTTGGAAAGAAATTAGGAAGGGGTCCCTATTCTTTAGTAAAATCATCTTCATAGTGGATAATGGAAAAAGAGTGCATTTTCGGAAGGATAAGTGGTGTACGGTGAAGTTTTATGTGTTGCTTTTCTCTTCCTTATATATGCCTTGGTAACCTTCAAAGTTTTTTGGGTTGAAGGTTTGGGATTTAGTTGTATAGGTGTGGAGTTTGAATCCTCATTATGTGATCCATTCAATGATCAGGGAATGGAGATTATTTTGACTATAGGAAAGGGTGGTTTTTCAATTAGAGAGTGGAATGCTTTGAAAGAGTTAGGGCCAATTTTAGTAGCTTGTCATTTTAGGATCATGGAGATACAATTCCATTTTCTTGTGTGTCCCTATTAAAGAAGTGGGGTTCATCGTTTGAAGGAAGTTTCGTAGGGTAGGCTTTAACCTTTGGACCCAGTCTCAAGAAGAGAATGGAGTCACTTCTGACCAGATGTTACCTTTATTATTATTGAAGAAGAGTCGGCTGATCATATTTTATTCATTGCACTAAGGCTAGGGTGTTGTGGGTCTTCTCGTTATTAGTTAGGGATTTTCTTCTCGATTGACATGGCTTTTTTGTGGGCAAGAGCTGTAGGAAGGTTTGGAGGGTAGCTACTTTGTGCCTTTTGTGCATGGTTTGGAAGGAAAGGAATAAAATCACTTTTGATAATGAGGAGCTTTCAATCCAAAGGATGAAAAATTATTTGTTTTTACTAGTGGTCTTCATCTAAGTTGTGTATGGATGAAGACTTATATCTTTAGTCAACTTTTTTTTATAGGTTGGGTTATAAATGAAGGAGGGTGAGGTTGGTCTTCTTGTTATTAGTTAGGGATTTTCTTCTCGATTGACATGGCTTTTTTGTGGGCAAGAGCTGTAGGAAGGTTTGGAGGGTAGCTACTTTGTGCCTTTTATTGCATGGTTTGAAGAAAGGGAAAGGAATAAAATCGCTTTTGATAATGAGGCTTTCAATCGAAAAGTGAAAAAATTATTTGTTTTACTAGTGGTCTTCATCTAAGTTGTATGGATGAAGACTTATATCTTCAGTCAACTTTTTTTATAGGTTGGGTTACTTATAGAAATGGAGGGTGAGGTTTTGCTACTTTTATTTTACGCTCCTAGCCTTTGGCGACTTTTTTATAGTCCATATATGCTATGGTTTAGTCTTTTGGTGCCTCTTTTTCTTTGTTTATTTAATTTGTTATAGCATATATCTATTTAACCTATAGAGTTGTAACCTATTAGAAAACTTGTCTTATAGAGTTATGATTTATTAGGAAGGTTAGATTGTCTGTTGTGTGCATATATATATATATATATATATATATATATATATATATATTCACAATGAATCAATGAAAAACACAAAGAATTCTTTCCACCAACTCTTCCTTGTTCTTTTCATGGTATTAGAGCTCTAGGGCTCGGATTGAGAAGAGCTTTTCGGAATACACAGTAGAAGGAATGAGGGGTGTTTTTGAGACACCCAGTTCGACTGACACGATGGTCGACATCATCGGCGGGGGAAGAAGTATGCATGCGCCGACGAGTCGAGACCATCGAGTCGAGTGGCCAGGAGCCACAGCACGTGATGCTCACATGCCCATCGACAATTTTACATATGTGGCTGTGGCGTGTGGGAGAGCTGAATCTCTCTTGGAAACCACTATGTGGTGCGTCTCTCTCTCAAGGATCGATTGGTGTGGTTTGTGGTGCTAGATTCCAACTATTTTGGGGATTTCTAAGACTTTTTGTTGTGGGATCCAAGGTTTTTCAGAGGAATCCTGTCCGATTTGATTTAAGGTGTCATACCTTACTAATTTATTTTCTTTAACTTCATAATGAGTAGCTGGGGTCTTTAGAAGATAGAAGCCTTTTCGGCCTTTGAAGTGGTTTACTGATGATGTACAAAATCATAGAGGGACAAAGCGGCCCGGTCCGATTACTCGGATTGGAGTAAAGCAATCCCTTTCCTAACTGAATTATTCGTATGACTAGTATCTTGATAAGGACCCTCCTACCGATGATTCGAAAGACCGATGGCTGGAGGATGATGCTTGTCTCTTCCTACCAATTTGTAATTCTATTGATGGAAAAGTACTCACCCTCATTAATCACTTTGAGTTTGTTAAAAACTAATGGGATATTTGGAGTTTATTAATATTCGACAAAGGAATATTTCTCGTATGTTTGATGTATGTAGAGCCTTTTATCTCACCGAGAAACAAGATCAGTTACTCACAGAACTTGTCATGGACTATAAAAGACAGGGTGAATACATTACTCTTGTTGTAGTCGATGTTAGGGTTCAGCAAACACGAGGAAAATATAATGAGTGATGGGTTTCCTAGCCACTCCTTTTTTGGGTATGATTACGGTAAGGCGCAAATTTTGTTCGATACGAGATCTTGTCCTTCCAAGAAACATTTAGCATAATACTCCGCACAACGACCTCCTCATCTACACCATAAGCCTGGCCATGTGATACGAGATTGTAAGAAGCGGCAGAGTCGAAGTCAGAGATTTCAGTTTGCTCATGTAGCTTCCTCTAATGAGACATCATATCAGTCAGTTCAGTTCACAGCACAAGAATGAGTCAGATTCCACTTTAAGAATCATTGAAGTCTCCATCTATTCCAATTACTGCTATGGCTGAATCAAACAACCGAATAAATGTCTTGTCTCTTTTGTTGTTCTCGAGATGGGTCATTGATTTGGACGACGGATCTATGGCAGTGGTGGCTTATTTTATCTTTGTTCGCAGCCTTCCACTTCTCACGTCACTTTCTGTTCACGGTCATGTGTTAACTGGGTGGAACAAATTTTCTCACTCCATCTCTCCTTTGTCATCATACTTAAGTTTACCTAATTTCTCTTTTACTTTGATGTTTGCCCAGGCAAATTCAAACTCGAGAGCAACTAAATGTTATATCTCATTCTTACTTTGATTTTTATTCTTTCGGGATCTTGTAATGAAGCGTATTATTGATAGAGGACATAGAGTCTAGGGTCTCTACATTCTTGATCATGCGATGAGACTGTCTCTCGTTCTGGGATTACTACTATTTGAGACACATTGTATTGGGCCACCTCTCTTCCCTTGTTAAAAAAGTTGTGTTCATAGTTTTCAAGTTTGTCGTTATTAGATTGTGAGTCTTGTCAATTTGCAAAGCATCATTGTCTTTCTTCTAGTCCTAGAGTCAATAAACAAGCTAGTGTTGCATTTGAATTGAATTAGGTACCAGTGTGGGGTCTGATAATCAGGTTGTGTCCCCTGATAGGGTTTGATGCTGTCACTTTTGTTGATGATTATTCACGAACCACTTGGTTTATATATAATGAAAAACCGTTACAGGTTATTTTCTCATTTAGGTGTATTTTATCTTGAGATACACTCATTTCATGTTTTTTGTTCAAAAGTCTAAGTGATAATCTTCAAGGAATATGTTTAGGTCATTCATGCTTCACAATGACATCCTTGATCGGACAATGATACTCCTTCCTAGAATGTTAATTTGAGAAAGAATAGACACCTCCTTGAAATTGCTCGGGCTCTATTATTTCAAATGTATGTACTTGATCATTTTGAAATTTCTTTGTTGTTTCCCATAGCTTGTTTATTGATTAGCAGGAATGCCTTCCTCAGTCTTGAATTGGGACCTTTCCAGTATCGCGTGCTTAAAATTAACCTCTGTTTCCTATTGAGCCTTGGATATTTGGGTATACCTGTTTTGTTCGAGATGTTCGTCCCCATGTACCAAGTGTATCTTCCTTGGTTATTCTCGAGTTTAGAAGGGCTATCGATGTTATTGCCCTAGTCTTCGTAGGAATTTGGTTTTAGTTGATGTCACATTTCTTGAGAATGTTATACTCTTGCCTCTCCCATTCTCTCTCCCGAACGTGCTCATGTGTCCACCTTCACGTAAACCTCCTATCACTTAGGTCTGCAGCTCGACGACCTCGGTCTCGATCCCTCCAGATTTGCTTCAACATCGGGATCGATTCTGTTAATGATCTTCACTATTCTTTCTCAGTAAGTAAGCATTCATTATGCTCGTAATTTCCTCCTTTTCTCTTATGACCATTTGTCGTCACATTCTTGTTCTTTTATTGCATCCTTGGAGCTACATTTCGTTTACTTTAACAAGGTTTACGAAGCCCTTGTTCACCACGGTTCAGGCGTAGTGTTATGATAGAAAGAGATGGATGCTTTATTATTAATGGTATTTGGGAACTTTGGTTTGTTCTCTTGGAGGGAAGCGAATTTAGTTTCGTTGGGTGTTCTCTTAATGGTTAATCTTGATGGATCTTTGCTTTCGATTGAAAGTACATATAGCTAAAGGGTATGCCCAGACCTATGGCGTGTATTATTTTTACAAATTTTCCCCTGTTGCTAAGATGACATATGTTCGGCTTTTTATTTTCCTAGTTGCCACTTATAATTAGAATCTTGTGAGAACGATGTGGAATGTCTTTTCTTGTATGGTGACCGTCGGAAGGAGGTGTATATAGACGGCATCCCGGGTTTGTTTGCTCGAGGGAGATATGGAGGGTTTGTCATCTTTGGAGTGCTGTATGGTTTGGCAGTCACGTGTGGTTTAGTAAATTCGGCCAGTCGTTAGGGTGGCATGCGAAGAAGAGTAAATTAACCACTTCGTCTTCTATGGGCTGAGTTCGGTGTCGATTTGTTGGTAGTGTATGTGGATGATATAGTTATTCACGAGAGTGAAGCACACAGGCGTCTGTCTGATAAGATCCAGCACCAAAGCCAATTCCGCCTACAAAAGGGTGAAGAATGCTAAGATACTTCTTGAGCGTGAAGTTATGCAACGAGCATGAAATCTTATACCGAAAGGGAAATATGTCTTGTCATTATGCAGCTTGGAAAGTTGGGGGTAAAACCATGTACGTTCTCTATTGTTCCAAGCGTGCGCTGCCCAGAGGCGAAGCGTTTGAGGATCTTGAGAGATATAGAAAGCTAATTGAAATAGGGTGTATACAGTTCTCGTCACGAAATTGCCCACTCAATCAGTGTTATAAGCTAGTACATGGTTTCTCCGACAATTGATCATTGGATATGATGTATAACCGGATTACGTATTGACTGAAATGAGCCCAGGCGTGGTATTTTTATACATTAATCATGGGCATAATAGACTTGAGTGTTTCCGCCGGATGCGCGATTGGAGGTAAGATCTAAGGAAGGCAGGGGAGGTCCCGCCGTCTTGTGTGTGTTTTGTTGGAGGAATCTATCTCGTGGAAGAGTAAGAAGCAGTGTTGTCTGCCGATGCAGTGCAGTCACGAATATAGAGCGATGACACATTTCGTATGTTAGATCATGTGGATTCATCACCTCTTGATGAAAGTCGGCATTAAGACACCAGTCATAGTAAAACTCTGGTGTGACAACTAGGTTGTCTTTCATATTGCTTCTAATCCTGTATTCCATGAACGGACTAAACATATTAGATAGATTTGTCATTTGTTACGTTAGAAAAGTACAACTTGTTGTTTACGGGATATGTGAAGACTAGGAAACGATTTGGTGATATCTTCACAAAAGCCACTAAAGTGGAGCAGAGGTTATTGTTATCATAGCGAGTTGGTGTGATTAATGTCTGTAGCTTTAGCTTGAAGGTGTTATAGCGTATATCTCAACTCACGTATAGAGTTGTAACTATTGAAACTTGTCTTATAGTGTTGTAATCTATTAGAAATGTTAGATTGTCTTTTGTATATATATAATCACAATGAATTAATGAAAAACACAAGGAATCTTTCCTCCAACTCTTCCTTCTTGTTCCTTTCATAATTTAATATATCTTTATTCTTTTACCTTTTTTGACCATGTATTCCTTTGTCTTCTCTGCTTTACTGATTATAAAAAGTTAAATCTCTAATTGTTAGTCACTCTCTTTTGTGTGAGACATCACTGCCAAGCTAATAACTTCTTAATAAAAATTTGCAGGGGCGGTGATCTTCCTCTTATTGTGGCGATTGATTTGCAGCCCATGGCTCCAATTGAAGGGGTAATTCAAGTCCAGGGTGATATAACAAATGCTCGTACTGCTGAAGTGGTTAGTCAATTTCCCCCTCCAAGTCATTTTTATCCATTATTTTTTTGACAGTGAAAAAAAAATATAAATGGTGCTTCTCCAAATTATGTAACTGACTTAATCTCATTGTATAGGTAATCTTCATAATATAGAATTAGAAAACAGTTTCTCTTTCCATAAGTGCGCATGAGTGTGAAATAACGAAGAGGCTGGTCGAGATATGAAGGCATATTTTCTCATTTGAGGGAAGATGCTGGAGGTAACAAGGACAGCACAAGGGGAGGGGTTGCGGTGGGAGACCTAAAAATTGAAGTACTCAATTGATTAAACTCTCTGTTAGCTAGGGCAAGGGGAGAGTGGTGAGGTTTCTGTGGGGTTTCAGATGTTGGGCTTGTTGGTTTTTCACGTGGAAGGGTTGTTTGGGGTGTTGAGGGCAGCTACATGGATTTAGTTGTTAAGAGTGGAGGGTTTGTTTCTTGCTTTTCTCTTTCTCTTCTTGTAACTTTTGAATTTTTATACTTTGTGTCTTTGAAGAATTTCTAAAGAAATTTATAGTGTGAGCAGTGTTGGGGGTTGCATAGTGGGTAGATGATGAAATGCAAAGTCATTGAACAGATGGTGGGCACTAATTTTGGATAGGTTAATTTTGTGACCATTTGAGTCATGACAATTTTTTCCTGAAATGCCAGACCCTGCAATGCTCTCTTTGAGGTCAATTCTTTTTCATGTCTTCTATGTTGTTTTGGTTTTTCTTGGGGGCCAATTGGGGATATCATTGGTAAGATTAGTCTAGTTCACATGCCAAAAATTCAACTTCAATGCCAGTTTTGTGGGTTGATTTGGCCAAATATCTTCACTCAGTGATTCTCAATGTTGACTTTCATGTTGTAACGTGATATATATTGTCATGAGGAAAGTTGAGGCCTCAATATGAATGATGACAATGCATGGAAACATGCATATTAATATGCATGCTTGTGGACAGGCAACATAATAATAGACATGCCAGTTCCCAGGCTGGCACATTGTTTTTGTGTGCTATCTTGAATAATTTTTCCTTTTAGTTTTTGGTTGTTTAATAAATGATATATCTGACCCTATTTGTCATCTTCCTCTTTTCAGGTCATTTGATGGATGCAAGGCTGACCTGGTTAGGCAACATACATTGTTTTCAACTCATTGGTATATGCTTATGTTTCTAGTAGCGACCGATTGTTTTTCTAAGTTTATCGGTTTACGTAATGATTTGCGGAGTTCTTTGGGAACCGTGACATGGATGAATTTATCGGAGTCCGACTTATTAACTGCGGTGAAATGATTTGAGTTCCTTGTAAACTAACCAAAACCAAAAGTCTCTTATAAACGAGAACGTGTATAAGTGATTTTTATAGCAATTCTGCAGGGTATGAATGTCGAATCGATGTCACGGCCGAGATGACTTCACTTTTGATCTTCTTCCGTGTAAATAATCACCAAATTAAAGTAATGAGGAAGGGAGAAAAAGTGAAGCCGATTATAATATCTAAGATCGAAGTTATGAGATGCAGGCGTGTTTTATGTTGTGGTTTGTTTCGATTCACCAAGGCACATATAGTAGTCATCGTCTACGAATCTTTTTGGCGCAATGGATCTTCGTTTGAATGTCGTTTTGCTCTCGATGCAACAGTCTTTTCTATTATTTAGAGATTTTGTTTGGGTGCATGCATGAATCAATGATGAAATCTTGTGTTCTTTCTCTTCAATAAATGATGTGATCTATCCATTCAATTTGAGTTTTTTTAGTCTTTTTAGTGTATGTATGAATGGAGGAGCCCATCCCAAAATGCCAGGTTGTTTCTTTTTTTTTCTTTCTTTAACATAACTCCCCATTATCTTATGTTTGTTCATATTTCTCGTTAAGTTTTCGTGTACTCAACTGGTAAGAAAACCAAAGTGGGAAAAGAGAAGCCTCAAGAAAGAATGGTTAAGAAGGTTGATGGTAATTAAGCAATAATTGGGCCCTACATTTTCGTAGTAGTTCCAATGTCAATAAAAAATAATAATTAATAAAGAAATAAAATCAATGTAGGGATAAATTTTAAGAACCTTGTGAACAACCTTGCGGGCATGTGACAGTTTTTTCTTTTTCTTTTTTTCCCCTTTCTCAACTTTCTAAGGCTTACTCAAGTGGTGAAAATGGTGGAAAAGAATTAAAGGAGATTTGAGACTCGAATTCTTGAAAGAAAATACTGGCTTTAAGAACCGACCTACCCAATCTAATCACAATAAGTAGGGTTGACAAAATTTGACCCGACACGTGAATCTGTGCGAATCGGCCCAACGGTTTTGCGGGTTAGGGTTGAGTATATTCGTGTTGGAGTGCGTAGTCGTGTTGTGTTCGTCTATCGTTTAATAAATGGATCGTAATCGTGTTGATTTATCCTTAGCAATTTGATCAGTCTTTGGTTGGTGTGCTATTGATTAATTCTTAAATTTAATAAGTTGTTTGTGTTAAAGTATGGTTATTAATTATAGACATTAATTTAAATAATAAAATTAATAAAGCATTATTTAAATTTAATAGGTTATTTGTGTTAAATATGCATGAATGATTAATTATAATTGCTATTATTCAAATAACCAAGTCAGTCAAGTCGTGTCGTGTTGACTATTAACACGGTAATAAATGGGTTGGGTTTTGGGTTAGCGAATGTTGACACGTTTATTATTCGTGTCGGGTTTTGGGATTGACCCAGATATTGGCCCAGCGATCCGTATATTGGCGTAGCGTGAAACCAGCTAATTAACATGAATTGTGCTTTTTAACAATAAGAATCTTTTTCAAACCGGACAAAAACATTTTAAATCCACAATATTGGGAGGTGATGACACATGATAAACAATTTTCCTCTTTATTCACTTTTCTTTGTAATTGGAACATCTCCAACAAGGTATAAAATATTGTCAAATATATTAAAATATTGTATTATACATTTTTAAATAATCACTTTTCAAGATCCTCCAACCATATTTATCCCATTTTCTTATCGAGCACTAGCCCAACTTTGATAATAAAATGCAAAAATCTTTAGAACGTTCTTGTTTCTTTCTCCTTTCAAGGTCGGCTCCTCCCAGCCAATTTCTCTGATCAACGGAAAGCTTGAGTATACAATGGGAGTATTACCTTGTTGATGGTATATATCCAAATGAGCATATTTCAACTCAAAACAATTCCATCTCAAAAACAATAGAAACCATAACAATACATTTTGCAAATCGAATCTAAATGTTTCCACTCTATTTATTTACCAAAAAAGATAAATCTACTCTTTCTTTTCATTGTTGCCCTCGTCGAAAACTCAACACTTGATCAACCATTTAAAAAAGCAGTACCACTATTAGTATACGATTTGAATTGGGCCTTTTCAAATTAATTTTTAAAAACTCATACTTTAGACAACAAAAACCAACACAGTTTCACCCTTTATCTTATCGGGTTTCCAAATAAATAATTGGAGCATTTACCATTTTGAGAGCAAAACATAGGAGGTTTTCCCAAACTTAAATCGAATTTCAATTCCCTCATTTTCGAGACGAGGAAATAGAGAGTCTGGGATAGGTAGCCAGCGATAACGAGGAAGGCGTGAAATGTCAGTGACAGATATAGAGGTAATAAGCGTCTTGAGTTGCCTACAGCCTTGGTGAAGGGAGGATTCCGATCACATGATTATTAGATCGAATAGTAAATTTAAATCCATAGAATCAAGAAAATAACCATATAAATAAAAATTCTTTAATCGAGAGGTTTACGAAGCAGAGGCTTTGACAGATGGTATCAAGGAGAAGAAGGAATGGAGGGAGGGAAGAGTGGATGAAAATCGGGAAGGCTTGTTGTGCGGGAGATGGCTCATTAGATGTGGCGAGGGGGAAATGAAGATTTAGGGAATTGGGAAGCCGAGGAAATAGTTAGGGTGTTGGAGTTTGCATTGGGAAAATTATCTAAATAATTTGAGGTAAAAGTTATTGGCACTGAGGATCTTTCTTAGAGACGATATATCTATTAGTTGAGTTTGCTTTCCTCTTGTAAAGATAAATAAAGCATTGAAGACGATAGCTGGAAAAAGAATCAATCAATTGGATCATCTATGTCCTGGATGATTGATTCCAAGGCAAGAAAATCTTACCCAGTTGAGTCCTTTGATCAACCAAACAACATTGAGTGAATCTAGTGACGGAATTAAGAGAATGATTGGCAGTGAGGGAGAAAAAATTCACATGAAGCAAAAAGTAGCGAGTGTGTATCTGACATATAATGTAGAAAAAACAGCAATAAAACATTTAGTTAATTTTTTATTTTGTTATAGATAGCGATTTTTGAAAACGTAACCACAATTTTAGTGTTATTTAGCTTTCGTTCTATTAAATGATTAATATTTTTACAATGATACCACGTACCCCGAGACAGAAATGAAAATAAAAAATATTGGGAACATGTTAAAATAAAAATATTGAGAGCAAACATGTTATAAATGTACCTCTTACACCTCATATTAATCTTAGTTTTAGAATTAATAGTTTTAAAAACAATAATCAAACAGTTCCTAATCTTATTTCGGCATAGGGAAGGAATCTTCCCTTTGCGGCCAATCTATATCGTTCCTCGAAAAAGGAGTATGAACAAGTACCCTACCAGTTTGCTTCAATTCATTATTTTCTAATTATTTAATAATATAAAATAGATATAATTACCTATTCTATTCACGTTTAATGAATATGTGCCAAAAACTTGGTTTAGGGTAATTCATCCAAAACTAAAACCTATAGGGTGGTGGGTGAACCCCAAGGAGTGAATAAGTCTACCACTGTTAAATTGGAGTTAAACTTTAAATTAGAGCCGACAATTTAGATCGGGTTAGACTCACAATTATATTGGTTTGGAAAAAGCCGAGGTCAAATTTAATGTTCAGGTGTAGTGGGTCTATCGAACCGGATCAGGTGGCCAGTTTGCTAAAGTGAAAAAGCCTAATTTATGGTTATCCAGTCATTCCAAATTCCAAGCCCTAGTTTCCCTTCTTTTTGGCTTTGCAAAAACCCGAGCATCTTCCTTCTCAGTTCTTGTAGGCCTCAGCGGACAAACTCCTCGACGACGAATCTCAGAAGCATTTTCCTGTCTTCTCCTTCAGATCACAGTCCAGTGATCCTCTTCTCTATATTTGTTTCCTCAGGTAAAATCATCACTTTACTTCAGATTCTTTTTCTTCGTTTTGATCTCTTTTTTTTTGAAACATATCTTAATCTTATAATGCTTTTATTTATTTTCTGATGCTGTGAAATGGGTAGCTCACAAAGCGTATCGGCTTCATCTTCAAGGGCGATTGGACGAACCACAGACAGAGGTTATGTTTGGTTTTAAGAATTCTGCAGTAAGGTGATGGGTGTTTGTTTTTAAGTGTTGCCGTGTTGCCTGTTGGTAGGTTCGTCATTGAGAGTTCTGTATTTTCGGTTTGAGGAAAGTGATGAAAAGAAAAGCCAGTTTTCAGAATAAAAACCAGTTTTCACATCAATCCGTGTTCAGAATAAAACAGTTTTCAGAATAAAACCAGTTTTCAGAATAAAACCGGTTTTAGGCTGGTTTCGTATTTTTGTTAGGGAATGTTTGGTTAGTGTTATTGAAAACAGGTTTCATGTTTTTAAGAACAAAAAAAAAGGAACCAAACTTGTTCTTGTTCTCCCCTGTTCTTGTTTTTCAGAACAAAAACCTGTTTTTAAACAGGTTTCATGTTTTTGTTAGGGAATGGTTGGTTAGTGTTATTGAAAACAAGTTTTATGAATATGTTTAGTTTCCAATTATTTTTGTTCTGAAGAACACAAAAAATACAAAACACACTAAATTCAAAGAACAATAACTGTTTTTTAAAGAACATTAAATGATGTTCTCTATATTTAAAAAAAAATTAACCAACCATACTTATGAAGATTTTCTCAATTCACATACAGTTTTATCATCTATTAATATATGAGCTTTAAAAAGCATTGGAAATGCAATAAAATGATAAAAACTTGTGTATAACTTAACTTTTCTCGATTCATGCATTTCTTATCATCTGTGTATAATATAACACATAATTTAACTTTTTTTTTCACATAGGCTGTTCTTATCATCTATTATAATATAACATAATTTAACCTTTTTTTTTCACATGGCTGGGCTGGCCCGCCGGCCTGATAAGGCTGAGCTGGGCCAACAAATGGCAGCCAGTTTAAAATCAGACCTGGCCTGATTTGCCTTGGCCCGGTGTGGGTCAGCCCGGCTTCCGATCCAGCCCGCAGTGGCTCTGCTTTAGACTGTAGGAATCAGCACAAATTCTGTTTGTCGAAATACAGATGGGCGTGATTAAGAGCGCAGCAGATATCATCAGGCGATCGAGTCATAGTCCATCCTCTTGTGCTTCTCAGCATTGTGACAATTACAAGCAGTCGCCAAGGACACTCGTGGCAGGTAATTGGAGTTCTACACCATTAGTTCTTTCAAAGGAACTGTTGATGTCACCAATAGTTCACCTTAGGTTCAATTTTAAACCTTTGCCTGCCTTTCTTCTATATTTCTCTTTAGATCTGAAATTTTGATGCTCCTTTTGAAGTTGCTCAGAAAATGTGGAAAAAGTAAAGCGAATATTGTAAGAGCGTAGCTGATGATTGAAATTGACACTCCAGCTTTATTATCTAATTTACTCAATCTTAGTTTATAATTTTATAATTTTTGTTTTATGATTTTAGCACCACTGCCACAAAGAGTATAATGTATAATTTCTCTTAATTCGTAGTTTTCTTCCCACCAAAGGAGGGTTGGGTTATAATATCGGCATTGTAAGTGGGTACAAAGATATCATTCATGGACTGTTGCTGATGAGTGGGGTGTCTTGTTTGCAATTGCCTTTGAAAGATGACAAGGACCCGCATATGGTTTCTTGACCACAACTATATCATGAATCAATGTTTTCCATGTTCAAGAGAATAAATAGGTATTATTTTTCTATAAATGATGAGGTTGTGCTCACGAATTTTTATTTTTAATTTCTAATGAAATTTATGATACTTATTCAGCCAAGGAGCATGTGGTTGGTTGGTACAGCACAGGACCAAAGCTTAGGAGAATGATCTGAATATTCATGGACTGTTCCATGAGTAAGCTCATCGATCTTGTTTCTTATCAATGATTAATTGCTGAAATGTAATCTTATTTTGGAAAATTAATTTTGCAACTTATATGTTAGTGAAACTTCATCTGATTCCCAAGAAGCATCATTGCAATTCTTTTGTTTGTGTAACTACATCATATTCCTGAGAAATATTATTGTGATTTGTAAGCTAATAAACTTCAAAATTGGGTGATGGTTGGAGATGTTTTGATCCTGAAAATTTTTGTTTTTCTCTCTTTGAATCAATCAAAGTGATGTTAAGTTATGGTATTAGATTAAAGGCTGAGTACTTTTTGTGCCATAATTGTTCTATATGCTTGAGCTTGTGTTCATTCTCAAAGAGTGTTGTGTACTTGGAATGATGCAGCTCAAAATTTGCATAGGGAGGGTTATCTGAAAATTTTTGTATTTTGTGGTCCAGTTTGGGCAAATAGATGCAACAATTAATGAAGGAGTGTGCACATTGCTGACAATTCCCAAGCTAATGTTGGTTTCTCCTTTGTTCATCTATGGTAATTCAATATAGATCGTTAGTAAAGCTGATCTCAGCTTGGATATTGATCACCTTAAAGGCCCTAAACCTTGAGATGAGAAATACTCATTGTGGTTTTTCAATATGTTCTCTACATTTTCCATGGCCCCATGTTTTCTTGCAACTAAATAATCAGGATTTTGTGTAATTGTGATGCCCATCGAGTTTCATTCAATATGATAATTGGACAAAGAACTTGAATTAATTGTTGCCAGTGATAGAACTGAATAAATGAGAGAGAGCGAACTTGGATCTATCAAATATATTGACATTTCTAAGTGGATATTGATTTTCCTTTATCTGGCCTGTATAATAGATCAGTTTCTTTTTGTTTCTGCAGCTATGTTTCCCAGCCCGTCTTAGTCATAATTGATGTACAACCAAAGGCTAGGAATTCCTGCAAGGCTTATTATGCTGTTGAGAAGTGAGGAGAGATAAAGAACCATGGATATCATAAATGTTTCTTATTTGTGGGTGCAAAATCGATCGATTACATTATATCCAGCTTAAATCTTGGTAGCTTTTCTTTCTGAGGCATACCATTTAAATAACTAGATGGTTTACTCTAATGCTTGCTTAATAACACAGAATGCCAAGCCGAAGGTTTTGTTCATGTCATCACAAATTACTGCTCCTTGAAGTTGAGGAAATTGGTATCTATTGAGCTGAAACACTTCTTATTTTCCTCTTAGCAAAGCCTTTTTTCCTTACTTTATTCTGACGTGAAGATGCAAATTTACTCTATCATGGATTATTTACTTTTTTGAGTCTTAAGTATTTAACTTCATGTACCATCTTTCCCCAGGAGTGGAGCACTTGCTTAGGGATGTGAAGGATACAACCATTAGCACTCTTGCAACAGAGGTTCTGTCCTGATTTTCCTTTAAATTGTCGACACTTGACTCTTCTGTATCAAGTTAGAAATATCAGAAAGTTGAATCTTCTCTCACAAGTGTCACAAGTATGTGAAGAAAAAAAGGAATTACCACCTGTTCTCTTTTGTTCATGCAAGGTCACTGGAAAACTAACCTTGTATGAAGGGTTTGGATGCCGACTGGGAGAAATGCGTGGCTATCTTGATCTTGTGGTTGTGAGCTTCCTTTAAATCATGAGATTCTTTACCATCTCAGAGTGGGTTGGCTTCACATTTGTTTGTACATTTTGCATTCTACTACTGTCAGTAGAATTCTATTTGGAGCTATGTGGTCGCATATCTTCCTTTCTCTGTGTTGTATCTATCAGCCCTTGCATGTGTGTGGCTTCCTTCCCTCCTTCGTAATGGCCCGACAGTGCAGAGTGAGACGAATCTGATTGCATCTGTATTTTCTGGAAGAAATGATGTGTGACCATATATTTCCACTCGAGTATTTTAGGTTTTTTATTTATTTTTTGAACTAAGTGCAGTGTTTTATGTGTCTGGAGGAGTTGTTTGAAGTCTTCTTGGAACTGTAGATAAATGAGAATATCGTATCAAAGGAAACAAATCTCAGTGTGATTAGCTACACAGTTTTCTTCGTTGCTTATTTATTATGAGTTTGGTTTGTGATGTAAGTTATTGAGTATAATTATATTCACTTGCTTCTGTTTCCTTATGATGTGGAACAATGATAAACCCATTAATAATGTTTCTTTTTGTGTCATGTCAGATACACATGCATGTTGCATTGCTGACATTCTTTGCCTTTTGGTTTGTGCTAGACGTAGCAACCAGCATATCTATCAGGTGGTTGGGAACAAACTTTTTAGGGCAGTTTCACTTCGTTTTGATATTTGCTATCTTAGGCAACTGAGTGCTAATGTAGTTGGGTATCCTTACACTAATGACACTCCTTTCTTAGTGGCCGGCCATTGAAGAAGGGGTCAATACCGTGTTGAATCGAACTGCCAAACAATCGCTGGCATCCGTCACTCAGAATCCCATAAAGTCTATATGTTTTCCTTCTGATTTGTTCTTTGAGATGTTCACCATTACGAATAACATGTTCAAATGGTTGAAGGTTCATGCGAACCACAAAAACTGGATGAGGACCCACATGTGTGTGTTGATGGGTCAGGAGGAGGAGAGAAAGGAAGACATTATATAATGTATTAAAATCACTCTTTGAATTTTCAATGCTAGTTATATAATTTCATAAAAAATTGGTTGTTTGTATGTTGTTTTGTTTTGATCAATACTATAAATACCATAATAAAAAAAAATGGTTCTATTATGTTGGACCATGCTTGTATGGTATTATCTTTTATTATTGGGTTTTTCTGTCTTATCTATCCTTGGCCTTTCTGTATCCAATGTTTTATTTTCATCAAATTACAGGATGTTTTCAACTTGCTTCCAAATCTCAATATTTCTTCAGGTTAATCAAGGCATTTACAGTGAGGCCAGGGATGTTAAGTTCTGCCTTTGGTATCTTCAGCATGTTGTACAAGCTTTTTCAGTTTTGTGATACATATGTGCTCTTTTGTATGCAGTGAAAACAAATGATATGATGTTATTTATCTCTCATCTCTCATCCGAAGTGTTATAGCTCTTCACAACTTAATCAACAACAAGGTAATATGCCCTCTCCTCCTATGAATATGTTTTTTCATGCTAATAGACATTGGCCTATGTTTACCTGATTTTAAGCTGGATATTAATTGAATGTTAGGAGAATTTTGATGAGTCTAAAAAAAATTACACACTTATAAAGCCTCTATGAAACTGAGCACAAAGCATCCTCAGCTGTCCCCGGTGTGTGTGATGGCCCACAATAACAAACCCAGAGACTACAGAAGCCTGAGAAAATTATCTTGACCCCAGCACAATGCAGCCGGGAAAACAACCAGAAAAACTCGGCAAATTGCCTCAAAAAAAACACAACAACAGTCTTTGATGTCACTTGGAAATCTAGTCATTACTTGTTGCTGGGGCTCCAGTCTTCCTTTCTTCCTTGTATAGTTATACAGATTTGGGGCTTATCATTACTTGCCACCCAAGTAGCAACCTTGTCCTCAAGGTTAAAATGAGAAAGTGAGACGGATCACGCCAAGGGTTCCCATGAGTCTCATAGTTTGTGAGGTGTACTTGTGAATAGAACTTATTGTCTGATCGCCCGGGGACTATAGAGGGGCGAAGACCAGGACTGGCCTGATTGGTTGCACCAAGAGTTCCATGTCATAAGATAAGGCAGAGGGAATGGATGGTGAAACAGCCTGGGACCTCGCTGCCTTCTTGGGGAGGGATACATGGCAAATTGGATGGATCACGAGCTGGATGAGCTTCCCCAATTTGTAGGCCACGGGTCCCATTTTCTATATAATTTTGAATGGGCCATAAAATTGGGGTGCCAGCTTCTCATTAACTCTATGCTCCAGGGTTGTTTGGCGATAGAAGGTCGTGGTTAACATACGCAGTCACAGCGGATCATTGGACCTCCTTGTGCTTAGAATCCGTTCTTCCTTCATTTTTGTTGGGGTGGAGATGAGCCTTAGGCTCAATAGGATGGCGTCATGTTAGATGGGGCTCCACTTCATGAGTCAGCGGTGGGTCCCCATTCTGGCCCGAATCACGGGGCGGGTCACGGCGAGTAAGAGAGCGCAAGGGGAGTCACACTGGCAGTTGTATGGAAAGAATGTATTATAGTTGTATTCGGCCTAAGCCGGCCATTCAGACTGGTGGAAGGTTTATCGCTGAAAACAACGAAGATATTTCAACACATCGATTAGCCATCTCGGTTTGGCCATCTGTTTGGGGGTGGTAAGCTGGGTGCGCCTAAATGGTTCCCAGCAATTTGAACAATTTGATAAGTGGCTCAAGAAAACTTTATCTCGATCAGACACTATACTGCAGGGAATCCCGTGGAGCTTTATAATCTCTGAAAGGAATACCTGCGCCACTTGTGGGGCTGAGAAGGGATGAGATAATGACAAAAAATGAGCATATTTGGACAATCTATCCACAACCACCAAGATGGTGTCACGACCTCGTGATTTAGGTAGTCCTTCAATGAAATCCATGGAGATTTCCTCCCACATACTTGTTGAGGATGGGTGAGTTGCAGTAGTTCTGTTGGGAAGTAGAATCGTACTTGTGGTGTTGCCATACCTCACAGTGAAACCGTATTTTGAGACATCCTTCTTGATGCCAGTGAAATTCTGAAGATAGGCGGTTGTAGGTGTGGCGAACCCTCATGGCCACCATGGAATATAGTGGAATTCTGTGTCTAGCTGCAGAATGAGGTTTGAGGAGTGCAGGCTGGACCACTCGTCCCTTATAGTGTAAGGTAGTTTACAGTCTTTGAAAAATGTGGGTGACGGTAGGGTTTGTGGTGATTGCTCTGATGATGTTCGCTAAGAATGGGTCAGCTACTACTGTTCCTCTAACTCCTCAAAATCCATGATAAAGGGGACCGAAATAGTGGCTAGGGTCTTTGCAGCGGGTAGTCTAAGAGGGCATCAGTTACTGTGTTCTCTTTGCCGCAAGCGTACTGAAAATCAAGTTGTGGCCGAGGAAGCTTGAGCAACCACTTTTTTTTTTTTTTGAGCAACCACTTATGGTCTCCCTCAACTACTCTTTGCTCTAGGAGGGTATTTGAGGCTACTTTGATCAGTGCACTATAGTCTTGCCCCAAAAGGTAATTCATACTTACAATTGCAAAAACCATGGCCATTAGTTCTCTTTCATATACTGATTTTGCTTGGGCTTGTGGATTGAGGGCATGGCTAAAAAAAATAAGCAAAGCCTCTCCTCCTATCAAAACTGCACCCAACCTACTTCTGAAGCATTAGTTTCTATCAAGAAGGTCTTATAAAAGTCAGGAAGTGCCAATATAGGTAAGGTAACCATGGCTTTCCTTCAGTTTTTGGAAGGCTTGCGTAGCTTCGTCAGTCCAAAGGAAAGCATCCTTTCGTAGCTGTTGGGTTAATGGTCTAGCTATTTCCTGTTGGCTGCAAAATGATGGGAATATGAGTGAGACCCAAGAAATCTGTAAAGCAGCAGGGGATGTAGGTTAGAGCCAATGCAACATGGCCTGCACTTTGTTGGGATCGGAAGAGACTCCCTCTTCATGAATAATATGACCAAATATTCAATTGTCGGTTGGGTGAAAAGCGCTGTGGCGTTCGCATATGGCTGTTGGTCCTGGAGATTTTGGAACACTACCTGAAGATGGCAAAGGTGATTAGTTTCAGAAGCACTATATACCATATATCATAAAAAAACACAAACAAAATGGAGAAGGTGTTCCTCAAACATCAGTTCATAAGGGATTGAAGGTCGGCTGAGGCGCTGGTGAGGCTGAGAACGACATCACTATAGGTCATAATGGTCATCCGTGTGTATGGAATGCTGTTTTTGGTACATCTGCAATGGCTACTTGAATTTGTGGTGTATCCAGATTTTAAAGTCAATCTTACTGAACATTCTTTCCCTGTGGAGTTCATCAAGAAGCTCTTCTATGACAGGGATGGGAAATTTATCTGCTACTATGAAATCTGTGGGGCTCAGATAGTCACACAAAATCTCCAGCTACACGTCTTACTGTTGCACAGCATCTCTAGGCTAAGTAAAGACTTAATGCTAGTTAGATAATCCCCAGCTTGCAACGCCTTCTTCTGGTTTCTCAATCCTCATTTTTTGGGGCTGAGGGTATCTGTAGAGCGCACTGGGGTGGTGAGGTTCAGTGCAAGGGAATGGAGATTAATCTTAGATCTGGAAGGGGGAAGACTTGCTGGTATTTCGAAAATGTCTTGTGTAAACAACAGTTGCATCATGGAAGAGACAAGAGTTTGAGTTGTGGTTGAGATGGCGATCTGTGTCGCTACTGCCACCGGTTACATCTAACAATATGCCCTGCCCTCTCAGTTTCAGTGTGCGCACTCGGTCTGTTGAGGAGCTTGTGATCTGGACAGGTCGGGTCTCCTGTATCTTGTATCGCCCATCATGAAATAGAATTGCAAGCAAGATTTCCCAATTCATAGATTGAATCACCTAAAATATATACATGAAAACCCAAATAGCGTAGATGTACTGGCTTTGGAGGAAAAAATTTTGCAATCACCTTCATCTCTGCGAGCTCTAGGCAGAGCCCTCGGCACACCCTAGAAGTTCTGATTTTGTCACCATTACCCATTTGAACCCCAAATTTCTGCTTTAGGGTGCATCGGAGGTGAAGTTCCGAGACTAGGTTTTCAGTGATGAAATTGTGGGAGGCTTCAGAGTCAATGAGTACAATGATCTCTTGGGATTCAATCCGGCCACGAACCTTCATGGTTGTAGGGAACAAAACCCCACCGGAGGAGGCATGAGTAATCGCGGTCTCCGTCCATCTGTTATCTCTTCTTCATTTTGGATCCATTCCAGAGATTGCGAAACATCTATGCCCTCTTCTTGCCCTGTCATGATCCATAACACCTGCTGTTTTTGCTTGCAGCGTGAAAGCGGCTCATCGCCGTGGGCTACAAACCCCTTTCCCTTAGTGTTGCATCTCTCACGGTTTTAGTAGTCTTCAAAAGGGTGGGGAGATGGGTGGGATGGGGCTGCCAGTTATCGGAGTAGTGGAGGGAGGGTGGGAATTTATGGGTGGGTGAGTTATTGGCTGTAAAAGTTGATGGCAGAAGAAGCACTGCTTGAGGGACAGCTGGGGCATTATGCACATGCTCAGCAGGGGGTTTGTGCCAAGTGGTATTTTCACCTACGTGATGAAGTCCTCCGGGCCATTTTCTTGTCCTCTATCTTTTGTGCTGCCCATCGTCTTTCGTGTTACTGGTTCCAATTGTAGGCTCCGCTTGGATATCAGTCAGAGAAGGCCGTGCTTGAGAAGGCGACTGCTTTTCGATGTGGAAGCCCTTGGAGAGGGGTTGATAATAATTTGAATTAATTGTGGTGCTCCTGCACAGAGGATGTTTGAAGGGTGACATCAGTTGCTCCTGGAATTACCCACTGGCTTGATCGGAATCAGACAATAACAGCTCATAAGTCTTTCATCCACGAAAAGGGTGTTGCCCCTCTGCCCATATGTACCAAGCGAGGGCCTCTCCTTCCATACACACCAAGGCGGCTCTGAGTCTTTCATTTGCCTGCAAGCCATTGAACTCGAAATAGCGCTCGACCCTAAAAATCCAACCGTCAAGGTCGCTCCCTTCAAAAACAGGAAGTTCTAATCGTCTCGGCATATTCTCCACCCTAACACTGTTGTGGGTTGAGGGGCTACGTGGGAGCTTTCCTTGATCCCCATAGGGTGTGGTGACCTGGTTCGTGAGGCTAAAATCCTTCTAGTGTTGAGTTAGATGTCGTGTGCTTACCACCCATCAACAACATTTTTGATCTCTTACTAAGTTCCTTCGTCTAGGCCCCGATGGGTCGTTCAGGAGTGATAATCTTGATTATCTAAGCCTTGATCTCTTCTGGATATAGTTGTTGGACTGAGGACTTTGTATCTAATTCTTGTTGAAACCCCCTGTGTGCAGCGTTTCTACTCACAATTGCATCACTTCATCTGTGAAGTCACGTCCCTCAAAGTCTACCATGGTCCGAGAAGGTTATTATCTGATACCGCTGAGTCCTCAGGCCCTACTTTCACTCAGTAAGCAATTCTCTACCTGAAAAAAGAATTACACTTATAAGCCTCTATACAACTAGGCACAAGCATCAACGGGCTTCCCCCAGCAACCCGTGACGGCCCACGACTAACAAACTACGGAGGCTTCTGAAAGCCTGAGACCATACTGATCCCAGCACAATCACCAGAGAGAAAAACAGCCAAGAAAAACACTCCTTAAGTGCCTCAAAAAAGACTACACTTAACAATCTTTAGTATCACCTGAAATCTAGTCTCATTACTTGCCTGTCACCTGGGGCTGCTGATCTTCCCCCTTTTTCTTCCTTGTATAAGTTATATAGACTTGGGCTTATCAAATTTATGTCCAGTTTAAGGATATTCGTTGTGTTGCTTGGTTCCATGCCATGTGCCAATCTGTGGATAGGCATAGTGAGGTTAATATATCTGCTACCATCAACAAGAAGCTTTTTTAGATATCTTTGGATGCAATGGCTGGCACAAACTAATATTGCATATATATATACTTGCTGTTGAAATTTATTTATAGGATGTTGATAAATAGATTTTTTATATCTTCTGTATCAAATTACTTGACTTTATATCATCGTGTGTGTTGGTTGTTAGATAACTTACTCTCTCTGTTAGAAAAGTTGTTTAGTTAATCTTTACACACTAAAATTTGGTTTTCAGATGCTTAACAAAGAGCATGAGAAAGCGGAGGATGCCAAACCAGCAGCAGTCGCTGTTATTGCTAGAAGCTGAACATGGGGACTTTTTTATTAGTCTCTGGGGTTTTAGCCATGATAGAGCTCAGGCTTTGGGGGTGGAAGAGACCAGTTAAATTCAACTGATGAGGTTCTCATCTAGCCAGCGTGTATTCTCCACAACAGAGATAACAGGGCGGGCTCTGAACTTGAGATTCATCGTCCTCGTTGATTTTATATGATGTATATCGTCGATACTGTATTTTACTTGCCATTTGATATCATCATCTCATATTGTCGATATGTTACTTTTCATACGGCATTAAAACCCAGCCAGGATTCTGATTTGGTTCTTTTGTGTAAAATTCTCAGTTGCCATTTTAACTTGATGAGTGTGGATGAGAAAGTTCTTAACATTATATATCCTATTCTCTTTGATTTGTTAGGATTATAGACATAACCAACTTGAACAAATCTGCTCTTTGTTAAAAGTGACCCTAGGAACGTTAGAAACCTTAGCCTTAACTGAACAGCTTTTTTGGCTTTCTAGGAAAACAATAGTGATTTTTTTATATATAAATAGAGTTTATTAAATATAACTCATGAATGACAGTTTTTATTCAGGATTGTGTACGCCTGGTTCGGGCTATCCCTGAATGTGACCAGATAGCCGGATTTTCCTACCTAGAGGCGACAGTTCAGAGTCTGTTCTTGAGTGATTGAGTTGAGAACCTCTTGAAAATAGGTTTTGTCTAAGATATTAATTGAAAAAAATCGAAAATATAATCTTTTGGTTTTGAAAATATGTGGCCCCAGTGGTTTGGAATCTTTAGCGGAATTTGAGCCGTCGTTATGTAGGTGTGAATTTAAAATTTTAGTAGGCGTTAGAGACTACTTGGTACATTGAGTGAGATGTTCATGCAGTGATGCGAAAAAAAATCACACGTGAAAATAAGGAACCGATGGTAGTCGTTGTGAACGACGGTACTCTGGATATGCTCCCGATAATAGTGATTTCACGCAGTCTTTAATTTTAAAGTCGATATTGGCGTTGTGAATGTCAGCCTTTAAATTTCTTAAAGATTAAAGCTGTATTAATTTCGTATTTTGGCAAGTATTATATTTGAATTTTTTCTAATACATTCAAATCTCTTAATATTAAAGTGTTTTTTTTGAATGCTCACAATAAATTTGCATATTTTACTGTAAAAATAAAAAAATAAAAAATAAAATAAGAACATCATTTGGTGCAAGCTACTATATATGTAAAAGTTTTTTTTTTTTTTTATCTATAAATAGAGTTTTATTTAAAATATAACTCATGAATGAGTTTTTTATTAGATGAAGGGGAATTCTTCAATGCAAAGTTGTAGATTTAAAAAAATAAAAATTACATTCAAAAATTTATGTTGAAATCTTAGGAAAACATTAATTTTCCAAGACATGTTGTCCGTGTCCATAGGCAAATGCCTCGATATCGCGTGCAAAACGATACTAAGTTTTTTGAGTTTTAGCACGTGAATAGTCTTTCTAAAATAAAAATCTGAATTTTAATCTTTGGTTTTGAAAATATAGCAAAGTAGTCTTGCGTTAGACGAGTGGCAATGGCCGTCGTTATGAGCAGCCGGCCTTCTAAGAAAAATTCAAAGTAGGCATTCCACGTGCCAGTTTAATTAAATTTTTCAATGTCGTGTTTTGAGCAGCGGTTATTGAGTTAAACTAAGTAGGCGTTCAAATGGCCGTGTGAATATCTTATAATTTTTCAATGTTCGGCGTTACGAGCAGCGGTTATTGGGTTAAACTAAAGGCGGCGTTCCCAAGCGACTAATTAAGATCTTATAATTTGCCAGTGTCAGGCGTTACGAGCATAGGTTATTGAGATTAAACTAAAATCTTATAGATTTTCCAGGTGTTGCCAGGCTATTAAACTTAAACATGGAAATTAGCATACGGATTTCAACGGCCTACTTAATTGTTATCTACATATTTTATGTCACGCTCCATCTGTCTGACATTTTGTCGGTGCATGCAATGTCACGTCATCCTATCTGATGTTGTTGGGATAGAGAAGCGAAACATTAAAAATTGTAGGCGATAAGGGGCATGTTTGGGTTAATACTTGATATTCTATTATTTGGATTTGATTCCCTTTCCTTTCGATACAATAAGAAATTTTTTACATCTCCTGAGACCGTAGTTAAATCTCCTCCTCCATATTTCAGAAATTTGGTCTTTTTGCAATTTGATGCTCTCAAGGGTCAAACAAAAGGAATCGTCAATTCACACACACACACACACACACACACACACACACACACACACACACACACACACACACACACACACACACACACACACACACACACACACACACACACACACACACACACACACATATATATATATATATATATATATATCTGTTTACATATTTTGAATTTGGTTGAATTAAAAAACACTCTGAGTCTTCTTCAAATTTAGTATATGTATCATTAAACATTGATTCTATTAAATGGAGACTACTGTTTGCCATGATTTCACAAAAAAATATGTTGTTGTTGCTGTCCATTTTTGATCCTGTTGTATAAGACTTTATTAATCTCATGGATAAAAATTATTCATATTAGATAAAAAAACAAATTAGAACAATGATCAAAACCAAGTGGGATGGAGAGTCCATGGAAAATGTTGTTGTTTTGGTTGGTTTTTTTTTTTTTTCTTTTAAAAATAAAAAACCCCAAAATGCCACTATTATAGCCATAGATAGGTAAATAATATAATTGTAGATCTGATATATTATAATAATAGTTTAATCAAATCATAGTATTTTTAAAAATGTTTGACTAAAAAATATCAAATAATTCCAAGAATTTATAAAATTAAGTATTATGTTTTTATTGAAAAATAATCCATTTTAAATAAAAATATAATTTATTATTTTATGTATTTACATGTGTTTTATAAAAAATGATTATCTTTTTAGAAAATAATATTGAGGAATTGTATTTTTGGAACTATGATAAAATCGAGGAAGTATTAGACATGTATGTACCAAGACATGCGTAATATTCAAGACATGTATGTACCAAATCATGCATATAGCTGAAACATTTAAATATATTAAAACAATTTTATACAAATTTTCATAAATAAAAATAATATGTATCAATGTGTCCTGAGATGGCGCCTTTATATATTTCTTATAACAGGGCCGGCAGCGCAAAATAAAATGGTCTGGCCGACCAGCCAGGGATCACACACGTGGGTGACGGACTACGGGCGATGGGTAGGAAGGCGATGGAGTAGGGGACGATGGAGTAGGGTATGCGATGGATGGAATTAGTCGATGTACACGTCAGTGCGGGTGCATAGCTGGAATCTACCCGCTCAGGTAAAAGGTCAGCGATGATATCACTGTCTATGGGAGGCAATGTACATGGGATGGTAAAGGGGTGTGACGACGATGGGATATCTTGCTATGGCCCGCTGTTTCTGTCGACCTTGGGATGGAGTGGGGCCGTGTGAGTGTGGGAGTATGGAAGGTGATGTGTAATCTTGGGGCGAAGGTGATGTGTCGAGTAATGAAGTGGGTATGGAGTGATGTGCAGGTGTGTGGGGGATATGCGGCTTGGGTGAGGGGTAAGTATAGGAGGGCATCGAGAGTAAGCGAAGTCGGCTAAAGTGTACCTAGGCAGGCTCTCATTGGCTGGACTGTCTGACCCACCATCTCGAAACCTGACCTCGCGATCTTCCCCTCTCCTCTCCCTCTCCCCTCTCTCCCTCTCCCTCTCCCTCTACCTCGAGCGGAGTTTGCATACGTGATGGTGTGGACTGACAGGAGGTCCTAATCAATGGCTCATGCTGATGTCGAAGCCTCACGAGTGTACCTGCGATGCGATGGTCTTCACCGTCTCGTGTAACAGGTGGACAGTATGATGTATCATTAGCATAAAGCACCCGGGAGCCATCAAAAGCGGATCCGAATAATTTACATGTTAGCCATGGCGCGATCACAGTGAACCAAAAGAAGAATTATAATTACATAATCTATTAGGTAAAATTGATCAAAAATATTTTAGAAACACATGACTCTAACTTACCAAAATATCCATCTTCTATAAAATTTGTAGTATGAATATATATCGTCCACATCTGATCGTTGGTGTCATAAGAACGTAAAATTGTAATCTGGCCGATACCCACGCATGTATGGATCATGAAAGTCCATCAAACCCACCATGGGGGGGTGGAGTGATGATCTAGCCGCTCGCGTCTCCGTAATGCTATGTTGGTTGCGCTGATCACGTCGTGTCGGCTGGTATTAGATCCGCGTGTGGCACAGTGATGGCACCGTAGGCTTGAATTTGGAGGTATCTCTGATGCATCCCAAGCGAGCAAGACTCTGCAGACGATGCCTCGACGAATCTCCGAGGAAGCATATGAGCGGTGACTTGTCGTCGCGGATGCTGCGTCGGCTAAGCGGATATGTGGGAGATGGTCGGTAACTCTCCAGCGTATGGGCCGTAGGACTTCCATGTGAAAACTTTTATGTCATTAAATTTTCTCGGGGAATTTGAATGAGGAATTAATATAGAACCATATAATTTTACATAAACATTACACCGCTCCGAGTCTTTGCATTGCATCTAGGCGATCTCGGTATACAGGAGTGCCGTCTGGTTATGCACCGTGTCAAGGTACTCTCCACCTACACACAGTGGAAGAGCCAGCTCTGCCTCTGGCTATTGGAGGTTGAAGTGATCATCGTGTTGACTATCAGACGGATCCACCATCTGTTGTCGGCATGCGGCACATCGGCATCGGTAGTAAGGCATGAGCGGGTGAGGTAGTGCTAGATGTCTGCAGTGTGAAATTAGCCCAAAATCGGGTGGCAGACGTGAGTCTCTCCCGAGACCATAGCTGAATCTGAGATAAAAGCGAGAAAGTTAGTCAAAATTGAGTTTTTTATATTTGCGTTAGGAAAAATGATATATATCGTGTCCCATTAAGGACCCGTATTTCTGAAAATCGGCGAGTCTCGCTTTATGCGAGAGAGTCTGAAATACAACATGTACAAAAACACATACAACATGTCGATGACCTGGTAGGTCGAAGTATGAGTAATAGTGGCTGTGAGCTGATTCATCCTCTACGACAACATACATTCGAATTATTCACATACTTGGCCCTTGAGTGTATCTGACTAGCTAATACCACGGCTACGATCCAAGCTGGCTCGGCATAACTCGCGATATGTATGTGCTAATCTTTGCGCGCACCCGACTATATGTATGATGGCGTCGAATCTAACGATAGCCAGGGAAAGCACATGGGAACATGCACACCGCTTCTTGTCATGACAAGAAGGATCCGATAAAGCGCTGAGATGAACCGCAGCTGCGGCTCTAATGTGACCTCATGCACGTCGGGTGGCGGGGTGGATAAGTGTGGCACCTCAGCCTTACCCACTTGAGGGAGATAGTGGCTCCTGATAGCATCGCCGGGTGGGATGACCGCCGAGCAGCTCCGGCGCCTGGCCTACCACATCGAACACATATGTGCGGTGTTCTTGGGCCATGGATACGAGGCCGAGGAGGATGGCGACGTCTGTGGGTGTCGTCATCTCCTCCTGCGGCACATGAAAGCGTGTGTGTGTCTCGAGGCGCCATCTCTCTCTGGCCAGTGAGGTGATAAAGTGGCCCGGCTCGATCGCCGATGTAGCCCCAGCCCAGCGGTATATCTTAGTAAAATCGAGGACCTAATCACGTGTGGTGAGATAGAATATCCATCCTCACATAGTCATGAAGGCTCTCATGTCTATTTATCGAAATGGAGGATCTCCTAAAAATTGTAAGCAAATGAAACATCTAAATTTAAAAGTGGTTATGTATAAATTACATGACAACTAATAGTGATTGCTAATTAACCAAATTACATATAATACTTGCTCTGTGTCTACTAAGTGTGATCGATTGTTTGTCTTGCAATACCAGAACTTAGATGTATCCAGCGGATCCAGCGTGTAGTCCTGCTGAAACGCCATGTCTATAAGATATAACAAAATCCGAGAATAATTGTCAAATATGGTTGCTCAATATTAATTACAGCGACAATTTACAATAAACACACGTCAAATAAGAATGTTTCATTGATAGAATAGTCGATACAAGACAACTACAAAATATTGAGGCCCTCATTTACAAAGGAAATAAAACTATAGTACATGAGGTCTTATCACCCGAGAACAACTAAAAAGGAACTGAGGCCTCATTACAGAGCAAATGACAAACTAATTTATTTACTTATATAATAAACTTGATTTCTACTCTTACAAGGCTAGCCCAGGTGTGACTATGTTGTTTGCACAACCCACATTTTATCTTGGTTTTCCCCTCCCTAACGTCCATTTCATTATGCAAACGGGTTGATTTAGGACGGCCACTGACTTGCCGTTTCATTGACCCAGGAGCTACGATCGTTGGACCATCATAAAGAGGCCACTCATCTTCATTGAATATAGGATAAAACAAAGCTTGCCCGAGGGTAATCACTTAATAAGCGTGCGTAGTGTGTATGAACGAATAAGCAGAAAATCAACATCGATCTTGACATGCTGCAATGATATATAGCTACATAAAATCCATATATCGATGTCTTACCACATGTGCATTTCTTTTCATTTAAGTTCAAGTGATGAATCAGACCACTCACGGACTTTATGTGAAATGCATACCGTAGTGATCACCAAAGAACAATTTCCATTGACCGGCCTTAACCACCTGACTGAATCGAGCATCAACATATTGGTGAAGCTGTATCGGATGCCAGTATCTAGCAGCACCTTGTTCCCTTCTTGCAACAAAATAGCTGAAAGTACGAGGAAAATATCAATTGAACTAATGCCGTGATTGAGTAGGCTGCGAGCCCCTTCAGAACTCTTATTAAATACCCCTCGACATATTGGTTGTCATTATCCCATATCTTAGGCCTCCATCATGTGAAGAGTTCCATAACGGAGAGGATCATATCTAACCATTGTAGTCTTGAGATAATTCTCTCGGTACTGCCATATACATTCATCTTCGAAGTAGTGTTATCGTAGCCGGCGCTCACGCATACCAGGTGTGACGATTTATCTTTTTGAAGCGGGTCATAAAATTGCTTGCAAAGATGACCGCATGCGGATCCTGTGATAGGCATATGGTGCATCCCAACCGAGATGAGATCGCTCATAGCACGCCATAATACTGGATGTCTATCGGATATAGCACAATCCACGATAGTTGAGGTTACTCTATTTACGATACATGCCGAGAACCATCCCGACTATCGATATTCTGCCTTAAAGTAATAGCAAATGCCAATCTGGGAACAATGATTATTTCAGTCATCCATAGCAATCAGCAATGTCCCTTTATGCTTCCCCATACAAATGTGTACCATCAGCGTGCTGATCTGGACGACAATTCACGAACCCTTTAATAGATGGCAGATACTTTGAAAACTCTGTGTGGAGATATCTCATTGTTTGGCACTGCTTATGAGTGGTTTCAAGTGTCTTTATCGGGATTGAAAGCGTTCTATGACGATAAACGTGGGAGATCTATGTATATGACTAGGAAAAATCACCCAATAAGTGTCTAAGAAATGCCTTATGGCTCCATCGAGGCTTTTTATATGAAATTTCATATCTACCCATTTCTCATCGCGATTGAATAACGTGGGGATAACATAATTATTACCTTAATTATTGCACGTATGCTGGCGAATGACCAACTTTGAGTCCAATTGATGGTCTCGGTTCAAACACGAATTTACCTGAAGTATGCGGCCCTTTATATTTGTTGATCGCCAAATAAGCTAGTATCTTTCTTGCTTGCCAGTACTGCGAGCAGTGACATTGACATTCTTGACCTTCTTGCATCTTAAGGCGGCCCGATTTTTGAGAGCCTTCTGACAAACTCTGATGTGCTCTAATTGAGTAAATCTTTCTGACCTCTTGCAATTTGGATTTAGAATTAAAAACTTGACTACGTGCGCTCATGGCGAAGGATTTGTCTCTTGGTGGAGTCTAACCACTTGATAGCAATATCTATGTTTCAACATGTTCAAAGCTCAGGTGTTGGTGGTAGGTGATACTGAATAAGTACGACTCATACGGTCCCTCATCATCATCTGCGATATTGATACATCACAAGATAATGCATCCTTAAGACAAATATCCTAAAACCATTCTCGAAACTTTGATTTGTAGTACTGGATGTTGATGCATGTCCATCGGCTTGAACATGGCAAGTCATCATCACATTCATCATCAACATCTTCTCAGATTCATCGTTACCTTCTTCATAGCGCAAGCATCATCATCTCCATATGCTCCACGTATCCTGTCTTTGATAGCTACTAGGCCAGCCATAGTGATTACGCCAATTATCAATTCTGCCATGTGATAGATTGATTAAACATGGTGTATTCTAACGACCTCAATAAACAATTCAAATTTCACCAGTAGCAGTTGTGTTAACCATGTTCCAACATTACGTGCCTGGAATCTGTCATTCCATATTGTAAAGGTTGGAGCAGATTTCCACATTTTAAGAGGATACTTTACTTGAGGACTAGTTGAACTTCCGTTTGTCAATAGATGTGTAAAATGTGATATCACCCAATTGTTCAAGCGTCTTAGTCATAGTATTTCAAAACTGTGAGCTTTGTTTCCATCATGTCTCCATCATTATCGGTCCTCACTACGAGAATAGAAACGGACATAGTGACACATTTCAAATAAGTAAAACAAAATTAAATAATATGAGAGATGATTATCTTTGAAGTACCTTCTTTAGAATTAAATGGCCCAATCGTGCCCTTTAGAGACTCATTATTTAATCGAAAATGCGTAGTCTCTTTTGTACGGGGCTCTGCAATACAATTTATACTAAAAACCACAGCCAACATATTTCGATATCCTTACAATGACCCAGTGGGTCCAAATTTGAGTCAAAAGTAACTATAATCAGATTATTCTTCTATAATCATAATAACAACAACATATAGTCTTCTACTTCACATTCCCTTTCTATGTTTAGCTAAAACTTAATTACCACTATACCCACTCTTGACCATAAGTTTAATATTTATGTAACTAATTCCTTATTTGTTTATCTTTGTAATAGAGTAAAATTCTCCTTCTCGAGTACTTCTTTTATGATAATATAGTGAGCCGTCATTTATATTATGTCACTTCAGCATATCTTAAACGTTGATCGAAGAACTCATTTCTATTATTATTCTTAAGATGAGATCACACAGGGCTTTACACATAGGTTTCAATTCTTTGTATATCTGTGATGTTTTATTGAAACTAAGGGGACATAATTTGTTTACAATTTTAAAACTATATATATAGATTTTTACAAGAAAAGAACAAGAAAAACATAAGAACACAATTAGTTCCCGATTTTTTGCTGTTTAGAAAAAATCTGAAAAAACCCATAAAATACTAATATTTTGTTTTCAAAGCTGTTCATAAAACATTTTAAAATGAATCAAATAGGTCATAAATATCTTATCCACAAAAAAGAAGAAAGAGAGGGGGAAAAGAAAAAAAAGAGCAAACAAAGTGGAACCTGAATTTGTGTCAGGTTTAACATAAGTGGCTCTTAGAATTCAAACAATGAGTTCAAAAATGGATCTTGAGTGAGTTGGTTAGGTGTGACCAAAATGAGTAAGAAGTCATGGGCTTCTTTTTATTTTATGAATCAAAGTAGAAATACATGATATGATGATGACATTATTTAATATAAAAACACTAGCATATTAAGCTATGTAAAATTTAAAAATAAAATTAAATGTGAATGCTAAGACCTTGAATCAAGACTAAAAATAAAAATAAAAAGTAGGGAGAATGTGCATGATGGTATGTTAGGAAGGTAGGAAAAGGCCTTGCAACCAGAAATTAAATTCCATTTGTCTTCAGGCAAAAGAAAGAAAATAAGTTTAAAAAAAATTGACAAACACGAGAAGAAATGAAATGGAGTTAAGGCAAAGCCTTTTCAGCACAAAAGTTGTTCTAAAGACAAATAATAATAATATGATAATAAAAAAATAAAAAGTGATTTCTCATTAGAACTTAGTTTTTTTTTCTAAAGTCATAAATGAGAATGAGATCAGAACTCGATAATACGGTGGATCTCTACTTTGTACATGAGTCAAGTCCGAGGAATTAAGTCTTCACGGATATCCCAGAAGAATATTTATTCCTCTACTCACTTCTCTCGACAAACAACATATAAAACAACCAAACTAACCTTTGTCCACCACCAGTTTTATTTTTACTCCATTTATTAATATTAATATAAAATTCATCACTTTACAATTCAATATGTCCAGCTTAAACAGGGCTCTTATAAAATAGTATTAAACCAAATTCTAATAACAATTTATCGTCCGAAAGCAGAAACAAAACAAAGCCACACAAATCAACAGCGATCCCAAGCAGAAAAATAATGAGCTACTAGTTTGATGTCCCCGTGAATCAATCTTATACTAGCGCATAGCAAACCGCATCTAATCAAATCCTAAATGAAACCTAGCCTAATCCACGAGAAAGGAAATGGGGCCGAGAGAACAAACCTCGAGGAAGAAAGATGAATTTCAATGGTTGTGCGAGAGATGAACCCGCTGTGGCATGTCGCCGGGGTGGAGGTGCGGTGAGAGGAATGGAGGTGGGGATACGGTGGAGAAGAAGCGGGGGAATGGAGAAAAGAATGGATAATCGGGTGTCAGATTCAATAGCACAGCGTTAAGGAGCAGCCGGAGCCCTTTAGTTCCCAACTCAGTAACAATGTCGTTAGGAAACCGCCCGGACATTGAAAAATTTAAGTTGTGGCCGTGTTGAATCATAGGCGCTGAACTCTCTAAGTAGTCGTTCTGCTTGTGACCATTGCCCTCTGTTCAAATACGTAGTTTGGTCGTATTTTTCAAACCAGCATTAAAATTCGGATTTTTTATTTCAGAAGGACTATTCACGTCAAAAACTCAAGATTTTTACTATTAAAATGTACAAGCCTCGAGATGCGGGCAAAAAAACCTATATGACAAATTTTTTAGTATTCACATGTACTCATAAGAGATACATGCGAAAACGATATGCTATGGTGTCAGATCGCAGAGTGTTGGTCTTGAGATGCGTGCCACAAACCCAACACATTGGCATTGTTCATCGAACCTGCCTCGATATTCATGTCAAAAATCAATACAACATCGTCCATGTAATTTGCCACATCATCATCCATGTGTATAGTCACGCTTGACCCGACTTGGTGAATTGCCACATCATCAAAGTCCTGACATCACACATACATGGTAGTCCACGTCATATGCCATGTTATCCTTCGTCAATGACATGTCAAATGCCTTGTGGACCCTACTCGATCCAAGTGTTGGTGCAACTCGATATTAATAGAAAAAGTGAATTGATTTTTGAGATTTGGAAAATCCGTCCCACCGTTTTATTTTTCTGCTCCATTTATTAATATTAATATCGAAATTCATCACTACAATTCAATAATCGAAGCAGCAGGCTCTTGCAAAAAATAGGTATTATTCAAAGCCAAATTCTAATAACAATTTATCGTCCCCTTTGAGAAAGCGAGGAAGCAAAAACAAAAGAAACCTAAATCAACAACTTGATCGAACGAAAAATAATGAACCTTACCTAGTTTGATGTCACGTGAATCTAATCACTATACTAGCATAAACAAAACCACATCCTAAATCAAATCCTAAATGAAACCCTAACGCCCCTAAATCACAAGAAAATGGGACAGAGAACAAACCTCGGAAGAAGATCTGTTCAATGGTTGTGCAGATGGACCTTAACTAGTCGTAGAGGTGAAGTGCAGTGGAGAAGGGAGGTGAGTGCAGTGGAGAGAATGGAGGTGGGGTGCGGAGTGGAGAAAGAAAAGCGGGGAAGGGAGAAAGAATGAATGTCGGGATTATAAGATTCAATAACTGCGTTAGAGGCATACGACCTTTAGTTCTTCAATAGCAGAGTCATTAGAGCCAGGGACATTGAAAAAATTTTAAAAGTTTAATAGCTAGGCGTTGTGAATCTTGCGACGGAGAACCTTTCACAAAGGCCGTGCGTTCACAACGGCGACCATGCCACCACTGTTTCCAAATACGCACTAGTTTGGTCGTATTTTTTCAAACCGCGGCATTTAAAAAATTGATTTTTATTTAGGAAAGGACTATTCCGTCAAAAACTCGAATTTTACTACTTAAAATGTCTGAAACCTCGAGATGCGGGCAAAAACCTATATGAAATGAAATTTTTTTAGTATTCACATGTACTCCCCCTGAGATACATCTTTGAAAACTGATATGCTATGGTGTCACTAGTCGTAGAGTGTTGGTCTTGAGATCGCGCCACAAATGACACATTGGCATTGTTCATCGAACTGCCTCGATATTCATGTCAAAAATCAATACAACATCGTCCATGTAATTTGCCACATCATCCATGTGTATAGTCACGCGGTGACTGGTGGGTACGCCCGCATCATCAAAGGGTCACGGCATGCTACGCCACATGGTAGTCCACGTCATATGCCATGTTATCCTTCGTCAATGACATGTCAAATGCCTTGTGGACCCTACTCGATCAGAATGTTGAATTACTGACTCGATATTAATAGAAAAAGTGAATTGATTTTTTGAGATTTGAAATCGAGTCCCACCGTTTTTATTTTCTGCTCCATTTATTAATAATGTCGAAATTCATCACTACAATTCAATGTCGAAGCGAAAGCGAAGCTCGCACCAAAAATATTATTATTAAACAAATTCTAACAATTTATAGATCCGAGAAAGCGAGAAACAAAAACAAAGAAACCACTAAATCAACAACGATCCCCAGCAAGAAAAATAATAGGCTACGATTTGATGTCCCCATGAATCTAATCACTATACCCCAGCCTTGAAACAAAACCGCATCTAATCAAATCCTAAATGAAACCTAACGCCTAAATCACGAAAATGGGACCAGGAGAACAAACCTCGGAAGAAGATGCATTTCAATGGTTGTCACGAGATGGACCCATGCGGAAAAAGTCATGGTGAAGTGCAGTGGAGAAGGGAGGTGAATCACGGTGGAGAATGGAGGTGAAGTGCGGTGGAGAAGAAGCGGGAAGGGAGAAAAGAATGGATGTCGGGATTATAAGATTCAATA